>VYZX01007750.1:0-52685 GCA_013401335.1 Brachypteracias leptosomus | reverse complement strand
TTGATCAGATCCCCTCTCAGGCTTCTTTTCTCCAGCTCAACAGCCCCAGGGCTCTCAGCCTTTCCTCAGCACAGAGATGCTCCAGTCCTCTCAGCATCTTGGCAGCCTCTGCTGGACTCTCTCCAGTAGCTCCTTGTCTCTCTGGAACTGGGGAGCCCAGAACTGGACACAAGACTCCAGAGGTGGCCTCACTGGGGCAGAGCAGAAGGGGAGGAGAACCTCCCTTGACCTGCTGGCCACATTCTTCTGAATGCTCCCCAGGAGATCATTTCCCTTATTGACCCCAAAGGCACATTGCTGTCTCACAGTGAACTTGTTGTCCACCAGGACTGCCAGGTCCTTCTAATACAGGCATCTGTGCCAACTTCCAGGAAAGAAGCAGCACACACAATACAACATTTCTCGTGTGCAGGTTCTCCTCTTGGCTGTGGATGGATGCCACAGCAAGAGGCAGTGGTTAAAAAACACATGTTCAGATGGTTAATAAGGTAATCATCATTACCTCTATACTTCACAGATGAGCACAATGCTTCAAAAGACAAAGAGGAACAGCACTTCCATCAGAAATTCTCATTTCAATAACAACATCAGAGTTAATTAGTGGCAGGTTTTTGGAGGCTTAAGGAAACCAGTCAGCAGAAAAAAACCCCAAGAGGCAGCAACTCATGGGACAAGCTATTTAAATGAATTAATAACTAACATGGCTTTCCAGGACAAAGTTTTCTTTGCTAGATTTGTAGAAGAAAGCCTTTCTATAAATAAGTGAGCATGAAACCATGAAATGGATTGGAAAAATCCTGAAGAGATTATCTAACCTACCTCCTTATGCTGAGGCAAGAGCTGCCAGGTCCAGGCACACCTCATGTTTGTTCTGATCTTGCTTCCCTAAGCAAAGCTTTTCAACACTTCACAATTAGGAATTTACAGCATAGCCAAAGACTTCTTCCTACTCCATCAGAAGCAGAGGACCACAGATCACTGTTTTATTATGGTGTTTGACTTCAGGATTCTTTGTTCTCTCAGTTATCTCCTTCTAGAGCAAACAGCTTTTCACTCTTCTTATATTTTCTTGCTTTTTCTAATTCCTGTTGAATCTCCTCTGGATTCTTTTCTGGAATTTCTCAGCCTGTTTCCATGGGGCACTTGGGCCATCAGGGAGAAGCAAGTAGCTGCTGATGTCTGCAGGCCTGCATCGGACACCAAGAAGGTACCAGAATGTTCTATCCATCTGTTCCTCCACCCAGGGAGGTGGCACACAGCTGAGACCTCCTTGCCCCAACTCCTGGCCACACAAGCAGCTTTGACTCATTTCCCTAACGGCCCCCATTAACTCACTGTGCAATCCAGCCCTCCCCACACCTATAATTTTTGTTAGCTTCTCACACCTTTATCTGCCACAGCTGAACATTTCCTACTTTGTACCCAGGACTTTTCCATCTCCTCTTCACCTGGTTTAACCTCAGGTCAGGGCCTGAGCAAAATTTGCCTCACAAAATTTTCATTACTTCCATTTCTTTGTGTTTTTTCTTTTTATTTTTTGTTGTTAGTTTGGGTTTGTTTGTGGGGTTGGGGTTTTTTGGGGTGGTTGTGGCTCCCACTAGCCTGAGAACCTCCAACTCCACAGACATGCAGCCAACAGCAGGGGCTCCAGTGTGAAACCAACTCCCTGAATTTTCAAAGCATATTGCAGAGAAACCATTTTTCTTCTCATAAACTAGAAATCTAAACCAATAGTCTCTGCAACATAAGTTGATCTTTTGTGTCCAAAGTGTGGTTCTCAGCTTTTCCCCAGCAGGTCTGAATTTATCAACCAGCCAGGTGTACACATTGCATTAAAATCAAGTAATAGAAAATTCAGTGTTCACCTTTCAAGTCCAAGTCAGTAGCAAAGCGATTCAATTTTGCTGTCAATTACATTAGGGAGAAAAAGGAGAAAATAGAAAAAAAAAAATCAAATTAACGTATTCTGAGATAAATGGTATTTCAGATAAGTTTAATCTTACTTTTGAAAGGTGCAAACTCATCACACGGAGAACTCTGCAGAACACCTGGGAGGCTCAACACCAAAGCAGTCACATCACTATCTAACTGTATTAGGGTTTCCTATTTTTCCCCTCAGCAGGACTCACGGGACAAGACAAGAATTTAGGCTGGGGCCTGAAATTCCCATATCCAGTCTAACTGACTTTAACCATAAAGGTAATTTTCTCCATCAAGTTAGATTGCCCCTTTAGTCCCCCTCATCGGCCCATAAATAAGTTGTTCTTCTCTCTTCTTGCAAGGACAAAAACTAAAGAAAGAAGCAGCATGGAATAAAATAATATCCAATATCAGTTCCACTTATCATATCTCTTTAACAGAAAAAAGCTGTAAAGCCTTCCTGGATATCTTTAAATATCTCTGATTAATTTCATTGCATTATTTCACCTTAAGAATCACAAAATCTATTTCAAATTTGCAGTCTCTTAGTACCCTCACCCACCCTACATTACACTCCCAGAGAAGGGTTAATGTCAGGCATATATACAGGCCAAGGACTTTTTTATTTTAATGGCAAGGCAACAAAGAAATTCACTTAATGACAAGTTCTTGGACTAATGTATTATTCATTTTGTTATGTGACAGTAGAACAAAATTGTATCCATAAATATATAATGTTGTACATCACTTTTTAACATAGTTTACATTTATGAAATAATTGGCTGTCTTTCACCACATTATCCTCTCTCTAGTCACTTCTTTTTTTCAGTGGATGTCATAAAGTGCAGCTCGTGACATAGAGGAGGTGTTTGTTCCAGGAATAGAGACAGCAGCCAGCCTGGCTAAACAGGCAAGTTTCCACCTCTCTTCCTGGAAATGTTTTCTAGTCTCTGGAAGGACTTTGGAGGTATCTTTACAGTGGTTTTCCACATATAAATGACTACTTATGGTCCCAGGAGAGTCAAGCAGTGAACCAGATATACCCAGGGAGTCCAGTCAGGAGCAAAAGGAGACAAAGCCAGAGACAAGACTGGGGACATGCTTGCATGAAGGGTCCATCCATCCAGGAGCCAAGCTGCTAAGTCTGAGGTCAGCCTCAGTGTGAGGTCTACCCAGGACTGAGGGACTCGGAGCTCAACTGGGCAGGTGCAGGTGGAGGCTCCAGGTGAGGCTGGTCTGGGGCCATCAAGACCTATCAGTACCCTCAGAGCACAAACACTTTCCAGGTTCTATTACCCCTTTGCTCCAATTATTTTCACCTTCATAAATTGCCACGAGGAGCATCTGCAGACTATTTGATCCTCTTCAGTCACCTGCACGGTCTTGTCCTGCTCTGCACCTGCCATGAGACCTAATTTTGTCTACACAGGTGAGGACACTCCAGCCAGCAGGCTGGTAAGAACAGGCACCACCTGAGCACCTCAGCCAACACATTGTAAGGTGGGGAGGTTGAACTAAACAACCTTTGAAGGTCCCTTCCAACCCAAACCATTCTAAGATTCCATGTAACAAAATCTATTCCTTCCACAAGTCTGTATGCCACTAAAAATGTCATAAACCCGCAGGCTTTTGCCCATCAACAACAGATGAGTCTCGTGGACATAAACAGGGAATTTCACAGTGCCAGACAAATGCTGCTCAACTGCCAAAACTAACACTGAGTCATTGCTTGAGCAGCAATTAAACTAGAACAATGCAGATACCCGGCGCCTTCCTTTAATCATTCTCCCAGCCCTGTGTTAATTAGCTAGGCTGCAGTAGCTACAGACATGATGAGCTTATATGAGAATAAAAAGTAAAATTATATTAAAAATTCAGTAAATTATACAACACTCTTTCCTATCAAAATATTTTAAAATATTCATGTCCAAAACTACATATCCTGCAAAGATCCCAGGATTGTTCATTAGACTCCTTTCTATCACAGATCACTAGCTGCCATCATTGATCAAATAAAAAGGTGTTTAAGAGCTGCCAAGGCTCAGGAAGCCTGGTGGTCACTAAATTGTGGTGGAAAGGTCACCATGGTGTTCATCAGCAGAGGCTGGGCTTGCAAACGGCATGTTGGCTTCAACACGGGGGTAAACAAATGGCAAGGAGTGCTGGATTAGCAGTTGGACTCAACTAAGGTTGGACTTGATGATCTTGAAGGCCTCTTCCAGCTGAAACTATTCTATGATTCTATGATCTTGGAGGTCGTTTCCAATCTAAATGGTTCTATGGTTCTATTTCTCCCAACAGCCACTCCATGTATGTGCAATATATAGGGCTGAAGGAAACGTTTTTGTGTAAAAGAAGGACTGCACCACTGACATAGTCATACCAGGGGTTGGGAGGGACCTTCCAAGGTCATCTACTTCAAACCCCCAGCAATAAACAGGGACATCTGCAACTAGAGCAGGTTGCTCAGAGCCCCATCAAACCTCACCTGGAATGGTTCCAGGGATGGGGCTTCTACATAACTGCTGAGGTCTTAGAAATACCACAGTTGTTTGCACCTTGTCAGCCTAAGCACCACTTCAGGCACCTTCCTCCACACAGGGCTGCGTCAGCTGCTCCCCGGGGCCTTCCAACAGAAAGATCACCAAGTTTTAGGCCAACTGCGTGTGTGTGGATGTTTGCGAATTGGAGCACCTCTGCCTCCTCCAGCCTCAGTTTCCTCACACTATAGCATCATGAAATGTTTTGGATGGGACCTTTCAAGGTCATCTCGTCCAACCCCCTGCACTGAGCAGGGACATCTGCAACCAGAGCAGGTTGCTCAGAGCCCCGGCCAACCTCACCTGCAATGGTTCCAGGGATGGGGCAGCCACCACCTCTCTGGGCAGCCTGGGACAGGCTCTCACCACCCTCAGCGTCTAAAACTCCTCTGTATCCAGTCTAACTCTCCCCTCTTTTAGTTTCAAACATCTCCCCCCCCTTCCCGGAGCTGCAGCTCTCTTTCCCGGGCTGAGGGCCCGCCCAGTCCCCACCGCCGCCACCCGCAGAGGGCGCCCGGGCCCCGCAGCTGCGGCGGCTGATGGCGGCCGGGGGAAGAGGAGGGGCGGCGGTAGCGGGGCGGGCAGCCTGGCCCGGCCCTGCCCGGCTCGGCTCATCCTGACCTCGGTCGGCAGCGGGCACGGCAGCGAAGCTCCATCTCTGTCCGCCGGGTCTCCCGTGAGGCGAAGCCGCCCTCCCGCGGTGACCGCGCCCGGCCGGATCCCCGGAGCAGCCGCCGCAGCCCTCGCCAGGTCGGTGCCTGCCCCATTCGGGTCCGTGTCTTCGCTCAGCCCGCGTTGCCGTGTGCGTGCAGGCAGAGAGCCCCTGCCCTTTCTTCAGGCCGTTTTAATTATTACTCCTTCACTGCTGCCGCCCCCGTTTCTCTCTGATGGCTAAGGGCGATCACCGTCCGGGGTGCGGGGGGACAGGCCGCGGGCACCCGGGCTCTGCGGGAGGCCCCAGGCAGCTGCTGCTGCCTCCTGGAGCCCCCTTCTCCCGAGGGATGGTGCTTCCCGGGGCCTCAGGGCTGCGGTGCCTGCTGGACTCCCCCAGAGAAAAGCGCTTCCTTGTGGAAGTGCTTGTTTGCTTTGTTTGGGATTTTTTTATAAGATGAATTGGAAGTGCTCAGTGAGAGCTGAGCTTGGTTTCTCTGTAAAACTTGGTCGTGCTTTATCGTCAGCTCTGAAGAGGCAGCGTTCATAGTTAGGAGTGTAAAAATAGAGCATCACTGGAGAGAAAATACGATGGCTGGGTTAATATTAGGAAGTGTTTGGGGAAGCCCTTTAGTTTAACTCTCCTTTTTTCACCCCCCAAGAGTAACTTAAAATATGAATACAACTGAACATCTTTCTGGATTTCAAGCTGTTATTAGCTGCTACTTAGAGAACTTGCAGATCTGCCAAACACACATACCTGACATCTTTACACATTAGTAGCAACATCTCGTCATTTGACGTCCAGGAGCACACAGCAGCAGCCAGAACGTGTGGGTGATCCCAGCAGCTGGAGAGGCAGAGAATCTGTGTGGCAAGTCTCCCAGGTTCCAGGGAAAGCTTGTTTTATCTTGTCTGCACTGTGAAGCTATTCTTCATGAAGTGGATTTCACTTTTAAACCACTTACTATTTTGGTTTGCACACTTTTACTCTAGAATAAGGTATTAAAATAAGAAAAAGAGTGTCCAAACAGGAGTCTGCTGTCCTGTAGTCCAAACAGTCAAGCTACTGATTCCCTATTACTAAGTATCTTACCCCTTAATGGTTTTATTTCTAGCTAGACAAACACTAAGTCTTTTCAGAAAGATATGATGCCAAGGTTCCAAGTTAACTGTTCTGTGAAAATAAAACTTTTACTGTAACTTTTCCAAGTGGTAGTAACTGGTATTAGGGCAGTAATCTAAGAAAGAATATGAGGTTACAAGCAGGGAGTTGTTACAGGAACATAAATCACCTTTTAATGTTATTTTCTTATGATTGGTGATTTAAATACTTATAGAAAGAAAAGAAACGTCACAACAGTCTCCTTATCCTCTTGAAAGTAACTGAAGGTCAAAACTACACCATTCCCAGCAACGACAGGAGGAGTTAGGGTTTTGTGGCTGATGTGTTTAGTTGATGGCATCCTGTCATTCTAGCTGCTGGTGGTGTCACTGGGTTTGGTGATTCGGGTCTTATTGGGAAATTTTGCTGGGAATTTGAGAAAAATAGCAATTATTTAGATGAAAAATACAGTCACAAGGACTGGCAGTAAGAACATTATTCTACTGCGTAAATGTTCAGTAATAACAACCCAGAAATACCCACATGCTTTAAATATGTTAAGTGTGTTGTGTGGCAGGAGGCCAAAGCTCAAGTCCTCAGTCATCTGGGAAGTGTAAGTGGCCTGTCTGATTCCTACCACTTTTTAAACTGTTTGGTTTTCCATAATAGCTGCAGGGTTTTGGAGCAGGGTATAGCATCAGATCAGGTGATGGAGTCTGAATTGCCTTCTTTAGACTCACTGCCACATAGACCTTGATCTTGTAAGAGAACTTTTGCATGTCTGAGTCCAACTGTAGTTAAAATATTCAGACGTGGTTTTAAACACCACGTTGAGCCTCATTTTTCAGACACGGTTTTAAAATACCATGTTCAATTTTTATTTTTGACATCTGACATGTTTTACTTATTTTAAAATGAGCGCTTGGGGATGAAGCTTAATAAAACTGACAAGGTTTTTGTTACAACGTTTACAAATGTTTGAAAGTTCGTGCCTAAAACCTGCCTCCTAAGTAGTATGTGTGCTTTGATGTTTCTCCCTTTTTAGTGGGTGGTAAAACCCTGCTCAGCTGCAGAGTACCAGTGTGGGAAAGCTTGCTTGAAACATTATTTAAAACTCCTTTTATTTCAAAAATTGTTTTGAAAAAATGGTTAGAAGTCCAATAACTTCACCAGAATAAGCTGAATATATCTGTGTCTGTATAGGCTAAGGTGTATTCTTTTTTTATTGTGTAATTCCTATAGGTCCAGCAATGACAGCTCTCTTGAGAAGGAGACAGTTTCTGCAGAGAACTTGGTCCAGCATCTAATACTGCTGATGCTTTTTCTTTTCATGAGACTTCAGGTAAGTTTCTCGATGACTAGCAAAGTGAGTTCAAACTTTACAGTGAGTGATGCTCGATGAAAACAAAGTTTGTGAAATTTTATCCAGATTTGAGACTAGTTTGATGCCTAAGGAGGGTGGCTCCAACCTGTTACGCTGTAACAGGGTATATTGTCAACCCTTTCAAGTCCTGTCCTCATGTGTGTGGAGTGAAGAGCATCAAAAATCCCACTCACAAACATCAGGCCTTTGGAGACTGTCGTCTGTGAGATGCTGCATAACTTTATTTGCTTCTGGAGGGATGCTCTTATACCTCCATGTTACTTCTTCCTCTTTCCTGAATTCCCTGTGCATCCCAGTTCCAAATGGCCTTAAACATTTTCACCATCCTTCTTGTTATTGGTTCTACATCTAAATACTAACCAGGTGAACTTACTAGTGTAGTACTTATTTTGTTAGGATTCTTTTTTTAAACAGCTCTGGCTTTTTTCCTTAAAAGCTAGTTGATTTTAGACTCCTCTGTTTGAGGAATTATTGACCTTCAGAGGACTTAATTATTGTTAGAATGAATGGGAAATCAGTCGTTCTCTGTCAGCAGGAAGTTTCAAGAAATAGTAATAGATAGTTCTGCATTTTTGTTAAAATCCTCAATTTTGTAGTGGTCAGCCTTCTAAGTAAATGTTAAAATTTCAAATAGGATGGATATTTCAGCAACAACAAAAAATATCCAGAATTATTACCATTGGCTACAAGAAAATATTTTTAAAGGTCAAACCCAACACCCTCTTCCTTACAAATTTAAGCCATTTTTGTCCTATTGTGTTTCATTCTGGGGATTTTGGGAGTAGGAGGGCCCTACATTTGCCTTCTGCAAGTTTCTTATGCTTTATATCTTTCCTCTGAAGTGTTCAATGATGCCAACTATGTTGAGTCACTAGTTAGTCTGATGGGCTAGTCAGATTTAAGTAGACCTTGAAGCTTGTCTGGAATCTGAGTCGTAAGTGGCTTCCTTTTCATAATGTTATCCTGAAATTAGCTGCATAGAAAGCAACATCATCATTATGTTTTGTAAGTGTGAGTGGAGCGTTCAAGATTGGGGCTTTATTGGCATAACATTGAGCACAAAAATCAGAGTGTGGGTCTTCAGTACAGTTAAGTTACTTGGTTTACTTCACACTGTAGCAAATTTCTGGCACCTCAGTGTAACTGTCAATCTCAAACACAACCTCAGACCAAATTGCTATCGTGACATAAATCTGGAGTGTTTCATATTTGTCAAGAGCTAATAAATGCAATGGACCACGGAATATTTTTCTGTCTTGGAAGGCTAACTTCTAACTAAATACAAGCAAGCGTTGTGTGGTTAATGTCTTATTCACACAGGATATTTTTATTTCTTTGAATTTGGCAGGTTCATTTATGAGATTGGAAGTCACTGTGATATCCAGCATCCATCTGGCTGCAGAGGCCTTTTCACAGAGGATATTCAGCATCAGTAAACGGATTTGCAGATTTGCATGGGGTAAAAATGGAGGCAGAAATCAACTTCTGAAATTCTGAAATCGAATCTCGGCCCCGGAATGATGGCTTCCTGGATGCACACACATGCTTTCAATATCTCCCCAGTAGAGAAGAGGAGATTGTGCATAAATGGAACACCGTGGATATGGCATCTCCTCGAGGAATGTGTGGAGGACGTGTGCGAGTACTGGAGTGTTGTCACAGGCCTGATTTCCATTGTCTGTTTTCTCCTTGCTGCTCTACCGTAAGTTTAAAGTCTTAAGCAGTCCTCAGATCCAAACAACACTAATCTTGCCTGAAGCCTTTTTTCAAAAGCTGCCCCCTTTTTTTTTTTTTTTTTTGTAATTTTATTTTGGATACATTTCTCTATCTGCATAATACAGCTACAATATGCCAGGGAAGCATGTTGTTCATGTTTGCAAAAATATTTGGTGGTTGACAAATGAGCTTGATGTACTGTTCCCTTGTACTGACTTGACAGTAATCTCTGCCACTTAGAGCAAATGAGAATAAATCACCTCTTCTCCCTTATCTCCTCCACCCTGAGATGCGTGTGCACACGCAGGCACAGAAGCTGGCTCCGTGTTTATTTAAACCACATGTTGGGTCATCAATACCAGTGCCAATTAAACTGGGATTGGGAAGGGGTCAGGTCAGGAGTGGCCTGTGAGTTAGCACCTTGGTAGTGCTAAATCTGTTGCTGTTTGGTCCCTAGCGTTGGGTTCAGGTTTCAAATATCTAGGTAGGAGATGGCAAAGGAGAAGTAGAAATGCTCCCAGCAGGTGCAAATGCCTGAAACAAAATGGGATTTGTTGGATTTTTTTGGATTTGTTTGGATTGGCTCCAAAGTCTGTCCCTGTAAGGGGGATGTAATTTACTGGACTCCTCAAAGGGCTATGGGAGTGAAGCAAAATAAACCCACTCTTTAGTGAGCCGTTGAGCTTCAGAAGTATTAGTTGAAATATTAGTTGAAAGGGGGTTTTACATTAAAACTGTCATGTTAGTGAGCATGGAATTCATCAAGATAAGTCACGTTTGGGATTGCTTCCCAGTCCCCATTGTGAATCTGAACAACAGCTCTCCAATTTAGAGCCCTAAGTGTAGTTGTGAACTCTTTTGGAAGCTTTGTTCAGCCTTAGCCCTTGTATGTTAAACAACAGTGGTTTTCTTATTCAGTATTTTAAAGGCTGGTATTTACAGCAAATGAATATAAAATGCTTAGAGCATAGTTCTGGTGTCCAGAAAATGGGGTTTCAATGCTGGCCACACAAAAGGAGCACGTGCAAGTGGTAATGAGGTTGTGATTTAAGCCTTTTGTTATGTTAGAGTAAGACGTGGTGAGCTACAGTGATACTGAGGAGTTCTTCTTCAAAAGGTAAGTGGAGTATTGCTGTGCTAGGTCTCTTGTGGTTAGAGTTTTAATCTTTCTTTATTCAGATTTTGAAAAATGTGCTTCTGAGCTTATGAAACATTTTGTGCTTACTCTGTTTTACAATTGCTTCTGGAATTTGTGCCAGTCAAATTTACATCGCCCGTCAGAATGGACGAGTGGACCAAGCACTGTCTTTGGGCTTTCTGCTGTGTTGGATAGCTGGAGATCTTACAAATTTTGTAGGCTGCTATTTAACCAATCAACTGCCAATTCAGGTAATCTGTCAATATTCCTACTTTGTGATTTATCCTTTTCAAACTGCCTCTTTAAACTCTAGGGTGACAATATTGCACAGCGAAGTACATACTGGGAAAGAAAATAATTTTGTATTCTGTTGCTTGATCTAGCATCTATAAAATAAGTCATAATTTCCCAAGTATTTACACAGATACTGTTACGTGTTAGAGGAACCATTTCACAGTTGTAATTAACATTCAGAAAGACTGACTGGGTGTTCCTCAGTGATGATTGAAGTGGGGAATTTTCATTTGAGCTTCAGCTTCAGAGCAAATAGGGCTGGAAGGGGCTGGAAGGAAGTCGTATTGTTTAGCTTGTAATAGATCAAGTTGTTTTGGGGCAGATACTCCTTAAACTTCCTCGTGCTGTTTGTTTTGTTTTATTAACAGGGAAATAACTAGTTCAAAGCTGTTAATGTCCAACTAATTGGAAAACATATTTTCTTCATTAAGAGGAGGGTTTCTCTGAAAGGAACAGGCATTTTCAGCAGTGCATTAATAGTGTCTGAAACTTTATCTGCTGTTTTTATTTTTGACTCTTAATTGAAAGACAGAGGGGCCTGTGTCAGCCACAGTTGTTCTGCAGAAGTTCTCACAAGCTGGAGATGGACCCAAGGGTGGGCAGAGTTGTCTTCTCTTTTAGGACTTAAGATGTGACACTCATGTGACACCCATCCCATCTCCCCATGATGAAAAGGGGAGGAGAGAACGTTGGGTTTATCTTACAAGAGGCACTGAATAGGATTAGTAGCTTTCAAATTTCTGGGAAACTAGGTGGAGCAGGCTTAAGCGAGTCCCTGTTGCATAAGGCTCACGCTGCATTCATCTGCAGTGCTCTAACTTGTTTTGCACTGGAAATACTTTCTCTTTTTTTGGTTTGGTTGGGTTTTTTGGCAGGGCTTTAGTATTTGTCATTCCCATTAGGATTATGAAGCAAAATTTCCATGCAGTTAAGTCAAGGTATCTTGAACTATTTGTATACTGAGTAAGCAAATGTATCTTCTCTTTCAGATTGTCACTGCCATTTTTTATGTTAACATGGATATAATTATGATTTCACAGTTTGTCTACTATAAACTCAAGAATCAGAAGATGACAAAATGTAAGGTCTTTCAACAATTAAAATCTTTCTCATAATGTAGCACACTCTTTACTTTGATATTTTCTACAGCATTTAAATATATGTTTTTTTTCAGGGGGATCAAAAAATAGAGGGCACAAATTCTGATTGAAGTTGTTAGGCCTATTGCTGTCAGTTTTCTCAGGCTTTTGTGGCAATCCTACCCTTCCTCTTCCTTCCTTTCTTGTTTCTTACCCACATAATATCTGTAAATATTTTCCATGTAGTACTTCCAGTTTATATAGACGTAAAAAATGCAGTAGTTTTGTGGAATCTGGTTCCACACTGTAATTTACTCCATGGTTTTACTATCTACTTACAGCCATCTAAATACATGTCTAAGTTGAAAGCAAGCATCATTTTGTGTGGCTCAGTGAGTTTCCTCCATGTTGATTGAAACCGGACTTTATTTGCTTGTAGCATAAAATATCTTGACATCTTCATGTGCTCGGTTTCAATACATATAGTTAAAAAAAGCATATTCAAGGGGAGTGAAGTTACTTGAGTTGTGCTTCATAAAACCCTGGCAGTGGTTGTAGTGTTCAGCCTACCAATGGGCCACTGCTCTGACTGAAATGGAAGACGAAAAGCTCTATTCACAGCATATCAAATCAAAACCATTAACTCATCAATCTAAAAAAAAAAAAAAGTATCAAAAGAAAATCTATGGTACAGCAGAGGTAACAAAAAGCTGAAGGAAAACAGATGCCTGCCCAGCAGACTAAATAGGGATAAAGCAGATTCATTCAATATGGAACTGATAATAAACCTGGAGATAGGTCAGCACTGAAGATATTTCCTTCCTGCTGCCTACTCTTGAAAACAAACACAGGCTTTTGTACATTTTAACTGCTGGTGCCTGTTTCAGCTCAATGGTTTGCGTGGCTGGAGAGGGAGGAATGATGCTGTGATTAAAGCTGCAGAAGAGGCTTTTTCAGTACCCAGCTCCGGAGACAAGTTGGTTGGGTTTACATCTCAAAGTGCAGCCTGTGGAACGGCGCTACTAAGCCTGTGTGATTTAGACTAGAGGTCTTCAGGGCAGGCTCACTAATGCCATACGGGATTTGTCCTGCTGATAACAATAACTGTGGCACTTCACCAGCATCTTACAGATGCAGAAGATAGTGTAGCTTCAGAGTTCCATAGAGCTGGCTGCTGTTTTCAAGTTGTCTCATAGGAGACTTGCTAGATGGAGTCATTGTCTCTGAATTTGTGAGTCTCAGTAAGGCTCCATATCCAGCTAACCACAGACATGGAGGCTGGTCCAGAATATTTATCTTAAAGGTATTTTCATTAATTTAAATTCCAAACACCTTTGCTTTTGCAATTTTTAATCGAGAAACTTACATTCTATACTTGGCAGTTTTCTGTTTATCAGCTGTTACTTAATCATGACTAAGAGAAATATGTATAGTTAAAAAAAAAACATATTCAAGGGGAGTAAATATGAAAACTTCCTCTCAGTAGTGAGGAGTTCCCCTCGTGTTCCTGCACTGCTGCCCTGGGTTGTTGCACACAGACACAGCACAACCCTGATAGTGAGCAGGGGTGGGCACAGAGCCCGGGAGAAAGAGGTGGCTGCCAAGAAAAAGATACATGAAACTGTACCTTTACGTGTACATATTTATACTGCAAACAAAAAGTAAAATCACCAGCAGATGTTATTTTTCAGCTCATTTGTTTGCGTGTCGTTGTAGGCAGCAAAAGGCTGAAGAATTTCTGTGTAGCCTGGACTGTGGTGTGTGTAGCTCTGGGTGTTATTTTACTCCATCAGCTGTTACTAAGAAACCCAGACCAGAGCACAGAGATCAAAAGAAGTAATGTAAGTTCTTACCTGCTTCCAATCCAAAAGAATCCCACCCAAAAGTGTCTCGTGTACTCTGAGCTTGAAAGAAATCTGGGTGATGTGTGTAACAATGATTTAGAAACCATAAATGTGGCACAATGTAGATGTTTTAACTACAGACCACACATCCCAAAATAAAATAGTTATAAAATTGCTTCTTTTAGCAGCTCCCTGTGTTTTGGGGCTCATTCTGTCCCTTGGGTGATTAGGATGTGTCACTCCATGAAATACTATGTATACGTGTTGGGTTTCTGCTTGTGTGAAATCTTGTAGACATCCATGGAGGGTCTTCATGGACACAAGTGGAACCAGTAAGAGTGGAAAATCACAACTGTACCTGCTGCTGCCATCATTTCAGCAGGAAAGTTCACAGCCTTCTCGAGCAATTTGATGGCCTTCATACTAATACCTGTCAAATAATTGTAATCCAGCAACATTGCCCAGCAGGGAAGCAGCTTATTTTCAAAACACAGCTAGAGAGAAAACTGCTACACTGTGAAAAATGAGTATTTGGCTTTCTCCAGACAGAATGATTCTCTTTTTTTTTATTATTTTTAGTGGTCGTAGCTACAGTCCTTAGTTTGGGTTTGAATTATTGTGCTCAGGCCTTTTTTAGCAGGAGGAGTGGATTGATATTAGTGTCCTACCCAACACCCAGCTCTAGTTTTGATCTGGGTCGTGGCTGTGACGCAGCAGTGTGCATTGTTGTGAGGTAAAGATTAAACCCTTTCTACCCCTCTTTGGTCATTTGAAGAGCAGCACTGAGCTGCTTTGAAAGGAGTTCTGTCCAGAAAACCAGCCACTGGACTCTCAGCCTAATCCTCTGAAATGCCTGAAAACATTCCTGCCAAAATACATGTGCCTTGCTTTTTCAGAACTCTCTGGATATGATTGAAATGTCAGGCTTCATTTGTGGCTATGTATCCTGTGTGTTCTACTTGGGAAGTAGATTTCCTCAGCTCTATAAAAATGTAAGTAGGTTTTTGGCTCAGTGTGCTTGTGTATTTAGCAAAATACACTCTGTTGCTTTAGATGTTGGATTCCCCATTAACAGTGAGCCCTCTTGAACTCAAAAGCCTGCTTTGCTTTTGTGACTGGATAAAATGGTAAAGACAAAAAAAAAAAAAGAGGGGGGTTTTTTTCCCCCCTTTCAGAGGAGGGTGGTTGAGAATTTTAGAAAAATGAAGCTCTTTGAGTGATGAAGAGGATTTATTAGCAGGGGAAGAAGAGGAAGTGAAGTATTTACAGTTGGATTTATCAGATATGAGCAGAAACATGCTTTGTGTGATTGTCATCAACAGGCAATATCTCCCTTTTTTTTTTTTTCTTTCTCCAAACTGTTCCACCTTAAGTAACCAACCAGGGGATCAAAAGTCAGAATTAAAGGAAAATTCATTTAGAATTTTAACCCCTTTTCACCATTTTTGAGATGCTGGGGTTTTTTTTCCCAGCCTCTTCACTATAAGTATATTAAAAAACCAAACCCAAACACAAGAAGGGACCAGAAGGTTTTATGTTGTCAATTGCATACACACACTTTGATTGATTATGTAGACAATTAGTTCATTTTCTAAGCCCATTCATAATCCCTTTCTAGCTTTTCCTTCCCAGCTGAAATACCACAATATCTTCAAAAATAAACAGTACAACAGATTTCTTGAGAGCTAAATATCATTTGGAAGGAGGTTATCCTTGCTGCTTTGCACTTAACACAAAAATTACATTAACTGGAGCTGCTTCTAAGAGGTGTGACAATTTTTGTAGTTTTCAGTGCTCAGAGGATTCAGAGCCCAGGAAGAGATAACATACGAAAGTCTTTGGTTATGTTATAGTGCAGAATGCCAAAATTATCTGTTAACTGGCTACTGTGATACACATTTTAACTTTTTTTTGTATTTGTGAAAACTTCTTTGTCTTTAGTTCCAGAGAAGATCAACAGAAGGCACCTCCTACCTGCTGTTTGCTTTAGCCATGATGGGGAACCTCACATATGGACTGAGCCTTGTTTTAAAGATGCCAGCTACTGAATCCTTCCGGGCCCTCTACTTCTTACACCATCTTCCATGGCTCATTGGGAGCTTCGGGGTTCTGTTTCTAGACTTTTTTGTATCCTTTTCCTGTTATAGACAGTTTGTCAGGGTAGGCTTGTTAATAAGCAGATCAGAAATGAAGTGGATTTCTTTTCTGTAAATCAAAATTTTTGCTATGAGTCTAACTGGATTGTAAAATCTTTCTGAAC
Source organism: Brachypteracias leptosomus (assembly GCA_013401335.1). Taxonomy (NCBI): domain Eukaryota; kingdom Metazoa; phylum Chordata; class Aves; order Coraciiformes; family Brachypteraciidae; genus Brachypteracias; species Brachypteracias leptosomus. Next base: position 36,754 of record VYZX01007750.1, on the reverse strand, counting down.
AATATTTTATATGATTTTTATAATAATATTTCTTGATAAGAACAGCAAGTTTATAGAAAATATCTACATTAAAGCTACAGGCTAATTTATATCTTGTAGCCAATATGTAGTATACTAAAAGTCGGGTGGGGGGGTTGCACATTGTTCTGTTTTAATTGGGTTTGTTTTTTAAAAAAACAAACCAACCCCAAACAAACCCCAGACCTGCTTGTTTTTCAATGCAAAGACAGAATTACAGCTTTGAGAATTTGGCCAAATTGTGTTATTGCAAGATTGCACGAACGTCAGAGACAAACAATGAGGTTTTGGCAAACTTAGTTTCGGAGAACTGACGCTGCAGAGATGCTGCAGCTACCCTTGACTGTGTAATTTGGGGCAAAATCAGATGAATTGAGACATTGAGAGCCTCTGAAAACCAGCAGCTCTGCTCATTGCATCACACTATGGGCTGATCAACTGCATGGGTCTCTAGATTAATATGCCAGTTTCTTCAAAGTCCTGAGCAAACTTAAATTGGTGTAATTTTTTGTTCTTCTGTTCAGGGGACACACATAAGATGCCCGAAGTATATTATTGTTAGTTGTGCTCTGTCCAGATTGAGCATTAGCAATTATTTTTTTTTAAATCAAGAAATTAAAAGCAAAAGGTTTAGAGTAATATTGTGCTTTGCCTTTAAAAGCCTTGTGAGCTGTAGTATAGTGGTGCTTGGGCTTACTGTTCCCTATAGGTTTGTAGTCACCTGCCTTGTTACTATAGCTTGTATTTTCACTTAAAAGAGTATAAAGAGGAGATTTCCTGATTTTTCCCAAAGTAAGAATTTTAGGCTTGTGTCTGCAAACATCTTGCTACTGAGCTCCATGAACCCAAACTATAAAACAGGATAAAATGAGGAGTGATTTCAGGAGCATGCTGAAGCACGTCGTGTTAATCCGTTCCATATTAAAAGGAAGTTCTTTACCAGATTTACCTGGAACAGTTCCAGGAGTTATGCTTCCCAGGCATGGGGCTTGTCTTTCTGATTAAAGTAATTTCATAAGCAGCTCCAATTAGACTAGAATGGGACAGGCGACCCTTGCCTTGGGATGGACTGTTAAATTATACCAGCATTCAGAGGAGCCATCTGGGGTTTTTGTGATTTAAGTGGGCAGTTGGGTAAAACATTCTGCATCATGGGAACACAGGGCTCTGCTGCAGTGCTGAGACTAAACTGTGATTCATGGTCCATTTTGAAATAACTGCTAGTTTTCTCTTCTAGGAGACAGCACAGTTCCTCTTGCATGAGCAGGCTGGAGGGGTTTGGAGTTGGTGTCAGTGCTCAGGTTTTTGTTCCATGAGGGAAATAGTCACTTCTCCCCCGCCCCCCCAAGCTGGAAACATAACCCAACCACTATTTATTTACCAAAAAAACCACCCCTAGAACTTGATCTTGATGACCTTACAGTACGTTCTGTGTGTATTTGCAGATGCCTTTCAGTGATGTCCTCTGAAAAGGAACTTGTATCTCAGCCCCAAGCCTCCCCCCTCCCCAAGCCCTGCCCCGTGCCTGCAGTGCCAGTGTGCACATGACTTTCATTTCTGGGCTCTGTCTTGATTGGAATCAGAATCCAATCTGGTTAATAGTCCTCCAGTTCAAATTATATTGGGAACAGATGCTTCCAAATCAGGTTGAGGAGCTTACAGGAATCTAGGCAAGTATATAGCGTTGGCTGAAAATGTATGAAGTATTTGTAATCAAGAGAAAACAAAAGCAGACCTCCTGCTTTGAGAAGCCCTGGAGTTAGGGAAGTCAGTGCTTTTAGAAAGAGAGCTCAGTTACTGTCTTTTGCCAAGCAAGAAAATAAAAAATCTAACAAACTGATATGTCATGTTAGACCAGAAAGCAAAGAAAAGCTTCATCTGGGTTTTGGTAACCCAAAAAGTCATTATTTCTAAGAGGAAGGTGTTTCATAATTGATCACTTGTGTAATAGTCTCTGTTTTGAGGAGCAGTTGCAGAAATTGCCTAATTCTAGTAGACTTTATTCCTACTAGTGTCCAGAGTTTCATTAGGTCGAAAATAAACTCTCATTTCTCGAGGTCTAAGGCAGGATTAAGAGTTCACTTACTCTGTGTCTGCTGCAGTTCCTCTTCCATCTCACATGGCTGGCATTGACTGGTTTTAGGAACAGACAGACTCCTGATCATGGCTGGAAGAGCAGCCCCAGTGTTACTTAGTGCAGGATTACACCAGAGTTGTTTTGGATTATTCAGTTCAAGTGATTTGGTTGCGCCATGAGCCAGTTATTTTTGATAAATCATGGAATTGCCCAATTGTTTGTAAAATAGGAATTGTTCTCCTTTGTCATTTTAAGAGGCATTTCATAGCACTGCACATTTGAATTATAAATTGAACATGATTTTGTTTTCTGATAAATTTTTCCTTCCATTTGCTGCTTTTCTGTGGAAGGTGGTTGGAGTTTCTCAGGAAACCATAAAGCCCAGGGCTTGGATGGGCCTGGTAGGGCACCTTGTCACTCAGAGACACCTACTCCAGGTTTGCCTGTGCTGGGGTTTCATGGTGGACTTTTCTGTGGGCACAGTTACTTCATGCTTCCCTTGTACCCAAGGATGCAATGCTAATTATTTTAAAATCAGCCAATGAGCAGCTCTGCCCTTAGCCTTGAGCCATCACTAAGTTTCTAAGAGGCTGAATCTAGTGCAAGTTTTTCCAGCAAACTCCATCCTTGTCTGTAAGTCTCCTCTCCTCATCCACCCTCCTTTCTTCCCCCCTTGCTCCCCCTGAACCCAAACAACTCTGCTTTGTGTTTAGTTCAGACAAAGCCCTTTACCAAGATTTTGGTCTTTTTTTAATGTTTTGTTTGACATCACCCTATTGTCAGAGAGCTGTGTTCAAATCCTCCGCACACGCTGCTTTTCATTAAGTGGAGCCAGGTTGTTCCTCAGTAGCCAAAGGACATTCAGTGAGAGCCAAGCTCTTGTACACAGGCTCTTCTCGAGCACCTTTTGTGGCGTGCAGGGCAACCCCTTGGAATTCTTTATATCCTTGTACAAAACAAAATACCCTTGTATCCTTGACAAAATCCTTGTTGTTGAATTACACTGAGCAAAGAATATAGGTCTGACCCTTCAGCCAGGAGAGTCTCCCAGCCAAACGTACTTCCCTAAATACCTGCTTTTGTCCCCAAACTCTTTCTTTTAATTGTCATTAGATTGTTTAATATAATGAAACCAATTTGATACACTAGCTTGGTGGCTGTCATGAGCTTTTGGGAAGTCAGCTTGATTGTCTCCTCTACTTTTGGCTGTCCACATGCTTAGGTCTTAAAGTTTCCCCCAGAAAGTCAGGCTTGAGCAGCAAGTTAGTTCCTGTATTAAGTAATCTTGGCAGTTTACCACTTATTTAAAAAAAAATGAGCAGTCAGGTACATGCACTACAAAAATGTGTTCATAGAATCATTTTAGTTGAAAGAGACCTTCAAGATTAAGTCCAGCTGTTAACCCAGCACTGCCAGGGCACCACTAAACCATGTCCCTACTCTGGAAATACTGTTTGATAAGCTCCTCCTAACTTGTGTTTATCATTTGTTCCTCCTTAAAAGCTGTTGGTGACTGACTGATAATACACAATGTCCCCAGCCCACAATATGATTTCAGTGAATTTCATTGCCAGTTCATGGTGTCTTTTTCCACCAGTGTAACCATTTCAATTTGGGGAGGTGCTCAGCTGCAAGTGCAGTAAGGCCTATAGAAAAGAAAAAGGAAGGAAATTTAAGTGGTCATTATATAGGCTATAAAACTAACTTGCTAAACTCTAAGAAGAAAGCATTCCCCCCCCAGATACTTTAGAAACACCAAAAAAGGAGTGCTGAACTGCTGTCTCTGAAGGAAATCCTGTCTAGTCTTTAGTTGAGGGGCCTCAGAGGTGGGATGCTGGAAAGTGGGAAGGTGGAATAATTCTTGGGGCTCTGCCTAGGATGTAGAGAATTTCCTCTCCATTCATCCAGAAAGCTTTTATTTTTCCCCTCTTTATTTTCATAATTACATACATTAGCTTCATACTTCTCACAACCACTGCCTACCAGCCAAGTTATTTTCACTGATCTAAAATGTTTCTAGTAGAATTCTCTATGGCAGATTCCTCCCAGAGAAAGCATTTCATTTTTAAAATGGGATTTTATGTCTAGCAGTAGTGGTGATCACAGAATGGTAGGAGCTGGAAGGAACCGCTGGAGATCATGATGATCTGGATGACCTTTGGAGGTCCCTTCCCAAACCATTCTATGATCCTATGATCATCTTGTCCAACCCCTCTCCTATAGCAGGGTCACCCAGACATGCTCTAGCCCCTCAATATCCTTCTTGGAGTGAGGGGCCCAAAAACAACCCCAGGATTTGAGGGGTGCCTCCCCAGTGCCCCACCCGGGGGAACAACCCATGTCCTAGTCTTATATCTTAATATGTTGTGTCTGTCAGAAAAATTGGTTTGTATCAAGTTGAGTCCTCAAGTATGAAACTCCTCAACTATCTAGTGAAAATTCTGAACAGTTAGAAATCTCTTCTGTCCATTCCAGATGCACACCTGTGATTTTTTTTATTTTTTTTTTCCATTTTATTTAAAGGCTTAATGCTCAAAGTCAATAATTTCTTCTTGATGCTTCCAGCTCTCAAACAAAAGACGAGTTACATACTTGTTAATTCTTTTTAGATTGGTACCATTTCCAATGGTCTGTTTTACAACAGAAGTAAATAATTATGCCTAATTGCACAATTCTCTCTTGAAAGCGGTGTTAGATATTGAGTCGTGATGTTTTCTACATGTTAGTACCTGTAAATACCAAATCACCTAGAATTTTGCAGGAAATGAGTTTTGTTTTGTGATCTATTGCTAGAAAAAGTTTGGAATACCTTCCTCAGCATCCACCCTCAGCCCACCCCCAGGTTTTGGACCACTGAGGCTGGAGTTGTCCAGGGTGATGTGTTTGATTCCACATTATTCCTTAGACAAACCTTGTTCCTCTTCTGTTACTGAAGAATTTCACTCATAGGACCCTTGGAAGCAGGAGGATGAGGCAGTAAAGGGCATTTTCACACGTGTTTGAGCCATGTAACCAAGGGGAGCTGAAGATTTGAGCCTGGGTTTTTTTCTACATGTTCCCTTTTCTAGTGTTGCAAGTAAAATATGATTAAACTTTTTGCCGTGACTGAAAATGAGCATTAAGTTGGATTTGGAAAAGGTTATATGCTAATGTAGGAAATTCCACAGTCAGGATTAAGTAACTGGATAATACTTACACTACAGTATGTGAATTAGATACAGCAAGTTTTAAGCTTTCCTCTGCGGACGGTGGCATTCAGAGGCTGTGCCAGAACTAAATGCCTGGCTGCTTTTATTCTCTGCAGCTTATTGGGGGTTTAATTGAAAGCAAGCACTGCAGATGTAAGGAAGAAGTCACTGGCACTGGTTGCCCAGGGAAGCTGTGGCTGCTCCATCACTGGAGGTGTTCAAGTCCAGGTTGGAGCAACCTGGTCTAGTGGGAGGTGTCCCTGCCCATGGCAGGGGGTTGGAACTAGGTGATCTTCAAGGTTCTTTCCAACCCAAACCATTCTATGATAAATACTACCTCTGCATCCCAGTTCATGACTTCCTTACCCCAAAATAACAGGTGACAGCACAATTCATCCTGTACTGCCAGCGCAGGGAGGGACACTCTGGCGTGGTGGCACTGGAAGTGGAACCGCTGCTGGCAACTGAGGAGGCTCCTTGAGTTGGGCTGGGCTCGGCTCGCTTCTCCTTGGAGTTTGCTCTTGGGTCATGTTGACACAGCTCAGATTGCAGTTGCTTTGGGACCAGAGTTGTTACTTATTTTGTATTATTTATTTTGTCGTTAATTTGTCATTACTTGCCAACACCACACCAATAATAAAATATTTACTATTTACTGTCTTGTTTCACAATAAATAGATTTTTTTTCCTGATTTTAACTGTTTCTCCTCAGAACAGGGAGTCACAGCAATAAAAATTTTTATTTAAAACAATGGTATGTGTCATGGGATGACTACATTTTTGGATTCTCTGATTCTCTAGTCTAGTTAAAGGTAGCATGGCTGGTGTAAAAACAGCAGATGAGCTTTACCCCTGTGCCCTGAACCCAGCCTGGAGTTGCAGACTGCTCAGTCCAATCACGTTGCATGGTAAGATTTGACCTTTTTTAGTCATAACTTGGATGCACCAGAAGAACAAACATCCCATATTAAGTAACTTTGGTGCAAGGGCTTCGTTACTGATGCAAAAGGCTCATCCTGGAGTGAGTTGGTGGGATATTAACTACATTTTATTTTTAGGAGCTAAGGTATTTGCACATCACCACCCGTGAGTTGTAAATATCCTCACTGTGTGTCAGCAAACCCCTTGTGCAGTGTTCTTGTACAACAGGTGGTTTCTTTGTGAGCCCCTGGTTTAGGTAAGTACCATGGAGACAAAAAAAATAAGCTAAGCAGCTTGTACCTTGCAATTGTGGATTTTTTGCAGTACTGTGGTATGTTGGAAGAAAACTTTACCAAAATTCTCTCAAAGAATAAGCTGCTTGTTAATATTACAATGTATATATTTTTACACACAAGATTATCAACCTCTTGCTTGGCTGGTGGTTGAACCATGACTTTTTACAGCAGTTAGAATTTGTTCGTACATCATCTCTTCAAAGATTGTTTCCCCTTTCATTGCTCTATGTAATCCTATTTTGGGATGTCTTTTCGTACTGCTGTTTATTAAAACAGCCAAATATGGGCTGTATGAAGTTACTGCGGTTTGAGACTTTTAATAGAAAATAATTGAACCTTTTAAAGGTGAAGCAATGCTAGCTGTTTATTGATACTTCAAATACATAGAATAATTAGTATACTTATACTTGAGAAAACACCATTTCCAATTAGTTATTTGACTGCAAGAGCTGATCAAATACAGTTCTTCCTGCTTTTTCCTCTTGTCTCTCAGGATGTAAGGTCTTTGCTCAGCCCATAATAGTTTTCTCAGAAGGAGAAGGCAGAGCCATGCCCAGCTATACTGGGTTAGAGATGACAGGACAGATCCCTATCACCTCTTTGTTAATCTCAGGAAAATACATCTTGTGGCTTCTCCCACAGCTACTTTGTTGGAATGCAGTGTCTTAATCTTCTCACTTTATGCTTCTAATTCTGCCCTCGTGCTGCATGTAATCCAAGATTAACGGCATTGTTTTCTGATTTCATTTTTTTTAGCTATCATGGAAATCTTATTAACTAAAGGAAACATCTAAAATGTCTTTGGGGCTTTATTTTTTAACAAATTAATCAACTCATTTAGCTAACGTAGTTCTCCATCGTCCACAGAAGATTCCTCCAGGAATGGAGTCACTCCTGGCCACGAGACGTCAGGTTTGACCACTTGTTTCAACGAGAAAAATCTGTACTTAACTCACCACTTCTGAGTGTCTCTTGGAATTTAAGCTTTTCCTCTAAATTCAGGCTTGTACTCTCACTGACAAAACATGTGTTATTTGTCCAAAGGCAAGAAAGTTGGTTCATCTTGTGAGAAGCATGGAGCAAACTCTACCACTGTTGCCTGCTCCAGGATCCCATTCCCTCTTTTTCCTCCTAAGTAGCTTTTAAGGTCTTCGGCAACAAAAGATGCTCCCACAAGGTTCTTAATACAATGCCATGGAGAGGGGGGTTGTTTACAGCTCTGCCAAAAGCACAACAAGAAAAATAAGCTGCTTTTCAGGTTCAGAGAGCAACATGTCTCAGTTTGCCATCAGAGCTGCGAGTAAACAGGGCAAGGTCACTGCTTCATCTGCAGGTACAAGAATCTCAGGCAAGAATGTCCAAGGTTGGCAAGAAACTGCCCTTCTAATTGCTCCATCATGATTTTCTTGCTTTGTAACTGCAGAGATGAGAGAGAAAACTGCTGTTTAGCAGTTTTTAGGGATATAAAGCAGCATTTTCCTACCAGAGCGATGCTTGTGGGGGAGGAACATGGCAGCTGTGCCTTGTGCCACTTGCTTGGTGGCTGCCTCTTTGCATGGCTTAACAACCCTGTGATGTTTCAGTTTAGGGATGTTTAAATTTTATGGAGTTTGTGGAGTTAAACATCTGTACAGCACCATGTATGAGAAGCCGCAGGTTAATTTAATCAAAGCTTTAGCTGAGGGAACCTGAAGAAACCATGACCCATCAGATGGTCAAAACCAGGCCCTTCAAATGATGTTTATTAGTACTCGGGTAACAGACAACAAAGAAGACTTAGTGCAGAGGAGGCCATGAAGATGGTGCAAGGGCTGGAACCCCTCTGCTGGGAGGCCAGGCTGAGAGAGTTGGGCTTGTTCAGCCTGGAGGAGAGAAGGCTCCAGGGACACCTTCTGGTGACCTTTCAGGACTTGAGAAAGATGGGGACAAACTTTTGAGCAGGGCCTGTTGGGACAGGGCAAGGGGTGATGGTTTTAAACTAAAAGAGGGAGATTTGGACTAGAGAGAAGGAAGACATTTTTGATGCTGAGGGTGGTGAGAGCCTGTCCCAGGTTGCCCAGAGAGGTGGTGGCTGCCCCATCCCTGGAACCATTGCAGGTGAGGTTGGCCGGGGCTCTGAGCAACCTGCTCTAGTTGCAGATGTCCCTGCTCAGTGCAGGGGGGTTGGACGAGATGACCTTGAAAGGTCCCTTTCAACCCAAACCCTTCTGTGATTCGGTGATGCTATGATGACAAGGACAGACCTGGAAAATGCTTGGGCCGATGGCTGCAGGGAGCTGATGCCACACCACCGAGCCAGAGCACCACGGGTTGGCTTTGCCTGCTTCCCAAAGTGAGCCCAGGCAAGATCCTTCCCCTGACAGCTCCTCTGTACTGCAAAGGCTGCTCCAGCTTCTCCTCCAAATTGAAGTTCATGAGCATTTCCCATCTGTTCTTCTGACAGTCAGGGGTTAATGGGCCCCAGGACCACCAGAAGGGGTAAATCCAACCACTGCCATGGTGCATTTGAAAGAGATTTTAATCATGGTAGGAATGATGCATGAATATTAAAAGCTTGTAGTACTTCAGTGTCCATCCATGTGGCTGCTTGCTAGATATTGCTGAAAATATATGGTATGAGACAGGGCATTGATTCATATCGTGAGGAGGAGGGTCACCATAATGTGCTCCAAACAAGCTTTCAAATGATTAGTGCGGAGGAATTAAGACCAGTTTAATCCCACTAAATAATACTCCTAATGATAAACCATTAAAATCAAGTTGACTTTTAGATTCTAGCAATTGTATCAGACAAGGTGATTACACTCAACATCAGTATTGATAATCATTAAAATAGATTAAACTATCGACTGAGGAATAAAAAGCAGTGGTTGACTCTGGCAGAAGCCCTGGTTTGGCTTTACAGCAGTGTACCTCCTGCTCCATGAAACTGGGAGCTACGTGGAGGTTCAGGCAGGTACCAGTTACTGTTCTTCAGGAGCATAATGTGCCTCAAGATTAGCACCTATTGTAACAGCGCATTTAATCTTTACATGTCTTTGGAGGACAGGTTGCATTGCATCATCTTGTCTGGCTGGCCAGTGGGCCACAGGCCTGTCACCTGTACCCAAGCCATTGTTTGGCTGAAGGACACCATCCAAGATCTTAGCACACCCAGAGGGAATGGCCCTCATTGGGAAATGAGCCTTTATTTCTCAGCACAACCTCAGCAACTCTCTTTGCATTTCCTTCAGGAGCAGCCTGAACTTTCTTCTCTTAAAGGAAGTTCTTGTAGATACGGCCGAAAATGACTCGTGCGTGAGATGACTCAGTTCTTCTGACAAAGCTGGACATATGGAGCTGCCTAAGCTGCTTACTGGGACCACAGCATGAGCAAAGCCTTAACATCTGAGGTAGAGCATAGATGGACCCAAGGTAGCCCTAAACACACCAGCCCATGGGCCTGGCATCTTGCAAGGACTATTGCTGTCTCCTCAGGAGACTTTGGCTCAGCAGGAGGTAGGACACCAAGCTGAAACTGGTGCAGGTTCAGGGGATTCCCCCTGACACCATAGCCCATGGGGTGGAGTGGCTGGTGTGGCTGGTGTATGGGGGAACACTGGAGTGGAGTGGTTGGGCAGGGTGACATGGTCCTCCACAGCCCCTCTCCTCTGGGACCATCCCCTAGCATCAATATCACAGTATCTACAGCAAAGCCAAAGACTTTTGAAGGACCAGTAGTAAGTGAAGATAATGAGGACCAGAAGCAGCCGAGGAAAGGAGGTGTGATGCTGAGAGAGGGGAGACTAGGGTGTGTGTGAAGGGGAGGAGAAACCACCTAGTCAGAATCGATCTTTTTAGCCCTAGGCAGCACTTTGTGCCTCACAGATTGGCCAGAACACAGGAGCTTGATGTTAAACATGCTCCCTATCAACAAGAGAAGGTGTTCTGCAAGGAAGGAGAATGGATGATGCAGGAGAGTCCTTGGGCACGCTGGAGGAGAAATTGCCATGTTCAAAACAGCTTCTTGGAAAGTGTGTCCCACTTCAGAGCCCTCTGTGAGCAGCTCTTCCATCGGCCCATGACCCCCCTCCCTTTGCTGTAGTGCAGTCCAGCCGTGTTCAGGGAGCTCTGCTGAAGCGGTGGCTGCTGCTTTGCTGCGGGGATATTGAACATCACTTGTCTGGGCCTCCAATTGCAAAGGGCTTCTTAAAATTGATTACTGGTCTGGCCCATGTTATTGTATGGTCCTGTAAATATCGAGAGAAGATGGGCGTTTTATGATGTCTGACTTCCCTACAATATTTTTTTATTAAGTAAACCGTAATGGAAATATTGGGTTTTCATTTCTTGCTTGCTGCTTCTCCAACAATTGCCAGTAAATCAAAGTTGCAAAAAGCCATCTCTCCCTCCGCGCTAACGGCAGCCTGGTGGTCACTTACTTTTGGAAATGATATCCCCTTATCTCTAGGCACTCAGCAGCCTTCAGAGCTGATGTATCGACACTTGCAGCTTTCAGATCAAGGAAATAGTGGAGGGTGGCATTTCCAGCAGAGGGAGATGCTCATATTTTAAAATAAGGACTGCCTGTTGTAGTTACACCGATTCGCTGAGATACGAAAGTGCCACACTCAGAAAGCAAGTGAGTATTTCTTCCTCTCTTCTTCCAGCATCTCTTCTTGTTTGCCTGTCTCCATAGAGCACATCAGGCATGTTGGCTAGGACAGAAACCTGCAAGGCTGGGCTTGGGGCACCTGTCCCATCACATCCGAGCACCTACAGCTGCGTGTTTCAACCTGTTTTGTAGCATGGGCTCGTTTGAGTTGACCCTGGACAAATGTAGGGAGTCAATGATGTCCAAGCATATCTATGGCCATTTATTTGGAGATGAGTCCTGCAGCACAGCCTTGTCTTTCAGCACTTGTCCTGGGTTGTGAGGAAGCAAAAAACTCATATAGAAGGGGTCAGAGGAGGCCCCAGCAACGATGGGAGGGCTGGAACCCCTCTGCTAGGAGGCCAGGCTGGGAGAGTTGGGCTTCTTCAGCCTGGAGGAGAGAAGGCTCCAGGGAGACCTTCTGGTGGTCTTCCAGTACTTAAAGGGGCCTGTCGGAAAGATGGGGACAGACTTTTGAGCAGGGCCTGTTGTGACAGGACAAGAGGTGATGGTTTAAACTAAAAGAAGAAAATTTAGACTGGATATAAAGAAGAAATTTTTGATGCTGAGGGTGGTGAGAGCCTGTCCCAGGTTGCCCAGAGAGGTGGTGGCTGCCCCATCCCTGGAACCATTGCAGGTGAGGTTGGCCGGGGCTCTGAGCAACCTGCTCTAGTTGCAGATGTCCCTGCTCAGTGCAGGGGGTTGGACTAGATGACCTTGAAAGGTCCCTTCCAACCCAAATCATTCTATGATTCTGGTTCTGTTAAAGTTTAAATGCTGAACATGGAATTTTTCTCTGCATTTCTTTGTCTGTTTTTTAAAGTATGAAAGCTGGAAGGTCTCTACAAGTCCTAGGGGGCTGCATTCCTCTCACGTGTATGTGTTTACAGTGAAGAAGCAAGAAATGTTTGATGTCAGATGAAATGGTAACGAGCAGTGGGATAGAGCCACAGCCAGGCTGTGAGTTGGACCTTGCTCTGCTCAGCATGACCACACCACCACCACCACCTCACAGCTGGGTTATGCTGTTGAATCAAAGCTGTAGAGGAAGCAGTTCCTTCCACTCTTTGCTCATTGTTTTTTTCCTGAATATTAAGATCGTTCAACTAAGCAGGAAATACAGGAGACCTGGTACCTTAAGTGGACAATGGTTGGGTGGTGGCCAAGCCCCGTGGTGTGCTGGGGCTGGTCAGGGCATCTTCACCTGCTCTTCAGGATGAAGCCACAAGCCCACAGTCCCAACCCAGCCAGAGCCATTCCCACCAGATGGAGCAGTTGCCGTTCCAGTGCTGCTGAGCTGTGAAACCCCAAACCCTGCGGGGCCTCGAGATGCCTCCACACAAAGTGTCCTCCTTGATCTCGTCTTTGCTCCCAGGGTGTAAATCTGGACTAAGTCACAGAGCTGTGAAAGCCGAGCTGAAGCACTGCCTCTGATTGGGTCCTTTGCTTTGGTTTTTGGCAGCTCCTCACTTTTTGAGCATGCCAAAGCCTCTGCCCGTGGGTTTTTCTGACTTTGCAGCACGGGCCGGGCACAGGAGACTGAAGATTTTTTTAGCAAACTGCCTCTTTTCACCTAGTTTGGCCAAAATCAATACAACACTTAGTCAAATGGGATGTAGGTGTGGATCTGGGTGGGAGCAGATGGCATGATTGGGCATGGCTGGGGTACAGCAACCAAGGCACTGGGATCTGACCCCTTGCTCTGCATCAAACCAGGTTTTGCTTTGGTTCCATGGGTGCCAGCAACAACGTGGCCTGGGGCCATGTCTGGTGTTTGACCCGGTGGGTGCATTCTCCAGAGTTGCAGCAAGCGGGTCAGGAGAGGCACCCTGGGGTGCCACCACCTCAGAGGGTCTGGGCTGACCATACATTTGCAGAAGTATTTTACGTAGATAGAAACACGGAAGGAATGATGCCAAACTGCAGCAGGGTTTTAAGCCCTCATTACCCAAATGTTCCTGAGGAACCGGACTCTGAATGGGAGAAGGATCTGCCAGAAGGATCTCCTGGATCTGACACCAGCCTTGTGAAGGAAAGCAAGGAGTTCTCCCCCAGCTGCAGAGAGATGCTGCTCCCCAGGAGGACAACCCATGATGTCCCCACGCACATCACTGACCAGTACCTACATGTGCTGCTGCAGTTGGAGTAGGAAACCTGTTCAAATTACCAAGCTTAGGGCTTGGATGTTGCTTTGCTATAGCTTTAGAACAAATTATTCCCAACCCATCTGGCCTTCTTACAAGGGTCGCACCTTGCCATGGGCTGGAGATGCCTTCTTCCTGCGTGCAGAGACTTTCATCATGATCAGGCTCAAGTTTTTCACCTGATCTGCTGGAGATGAAGCTTGGGGTCTCCCCAAAAGGTGGAAGGCTAAGCCTGAGCTCCAGATGCTGCAGTTCAGAACCAGCTCCTGTGCTGGTGAAATCATGAAGTTATGATTTATTATTGCACACCATGTAATCTATTTTTACATTGGAAGTAATATTATGTTATATAATCAAATCTCATCTGTTATTTATTGCCGTCTCTCCCTGAACAGATGTGGATGCTTCACCCTCTCTCCTGGTGGATCACGTCCTTCGTGCTTTTCCTTGTGAGACCTGCTGCAGGTCCTGGCTCAAGGGCTTCCTCCAAAGGAAGCCAACATCTTTTGCCCATTTGTGCCTAGGAAAGTGCAGTGACTTCTGCAAAGTGTGACCTCAGAGCAGCCAAGCTGGCTGGTGGTGGGACAGGAGCCATGGCTTGGCCTGGGAGATGTGTCTCAGCCAAACATTTGCAATAAATCACTTGGATGTCGAGCTGAGGCTGTGCTCTGCTGGTGCCCACTGCCCAAAGAGCACAACCTGTCTGAGTCCTCTATAAAATCCATGTCTTACCAAAAGTGAGATTTTTGAGCCCGGATCTTTGCTGTGTGCCCCTTCTCCATGTTATCTAGCACAGTTTAGAAACGATGTGAGATGGAGGGGCTTGGAGGAGGGTCTGTGTTGCACCAAGGTCTACAGATCATTGGTGGCAACTTCAATTGCTGTGCACAAACAGTGTTCAATTTAGAATAGATGATAATATATATTACAGATGTATTAAGCTTTGGAGCATGTGTTTTCCCCTAATCTTCCCCATGCCAACACGTATCAGTTCAATCTCCCTACCTACAAATTATTTCAGTTGTCCTTTGGAACCCAATGTAACCAACAACAAATAGAGAGCAATCCTGGAGGCTACCACCGCTGCGTGAAGATGCCCCAAGCACAGAGCTGGAGACAGGTTTTATTTTCAGCCCTCTTTATTCAATATTTCATTTTATACTTAAAAACAGGTATACGATGGGGACATATTAAATGTTGATTTTCTTGCTCAACTCTCTGCTAATGTGATTTTGGGGACCACATCACGGGGAAACTCTGAATTCTTTTACCTTTATGTAAAAGTGCTGTCACAAACCCGAGCAAGTTTTCAGTGTGATGAGACTCTTAAAAACAGGGATTTTGTTGTTATTAGTGGTGTCTTCTGAAAAAAAGATATCAAGGCATAGGAACAGCTATAGCTGCTGGTGTTTGGAATGGCTCTGCTGGCTCCTGCTGCAAAGGGAGCCTGGACAATGATGGATGACCTCTGCAACTTCTCAGCGGTGGGTTGGGTTGATCTTGCTTTGTGTTTGGGTCAGGATTTTCACTTGGGGCTGTGCTCACCACCTGCTTCCCTCCTCCCCACCACAGTGTCAGAGAAAACTGCTTGCAAACGATGCTGGGAGCAGCAAAAACTTTCAGGAGTCTGTTGCTCGTAGGCAAACACCTTTAGGTAAAGAGCAAACCTTGCCAAGACATCCCTTGGACCCTGGTCTTTGCAGCTGCTGTGTCTGATGCTGCAGGGTTTCCACCATCTCTTGTCCATGGTGTTTTTCCCTAGGAATCACAGAAAAACAAAATGGCTTGGGTTGGAAGGGATGTTAATGATCATCTGGTTCCAACCCCCCTGCCATGGGCAGGGACACCTCCCACTAGAAGGTTTAAGTTCTGGTTTAAGTTCAAGAGTTGTTCTTTATCTGTTTTTACATGAAACACTAATATAGAAAGACTTGCTCTAATATAGAAAGACTTTTCTCAACAGCTTAGTATTACTTGCACAAGCTCAATGGTTTCATTAAGGTGATCTGGTGGTAGGAGCAAGGATTTGGGGGAGATGTTTCGTTCTTTTTGAGGTCTTGATGAAGAGAGAAGTGAGTGCTGTGCCATATTGCCTGAGTAACAACACGTTTAGAGATACAGGAAACCTTCTTCACTTGAAAGGAATTGGCTAGGCAATGACTTTGAAAAGGAAAGAAGAAAAAGATGTGGGAAGAGGATTGATGTGATGTGGAGTGAAGACACTGAGTCAGGTGTTATCCTTGAGGTGGTCCTTAAGGTTGTCCTGAAGGTTGTTATCCTTGGTCTGTTGTGGGCTCTAGGGCAGGAGCCATCCCTTGCTCGTGTGGAGCCAGCAGCAAAAGACAGCCCCACAGCAGCGTAGCTGAAGAATGCTGGAGAGGACACACATGAGCTGTGATTCAGATCGAAGAGTTTGAGCATCCTCTGCCATAGATGAGACAATTAATGAGATGAGGTTCATTACTGTGACCTCTCTCCTTCTGCCTGCACTTGCAGGGTGGCACATCCCCACTCATCACCTGCAGACACAACGGGGCTTCCTTCCACACAACTTTGCCATTAGAAATGAAATGCTAATAACTTCAAAAAAAAAGAATTTCTGGGAAATTTCTGCTGCCCACTGCTTTTCTTCAGGGGAAGAAAGGAAGTGGAGACCATGGTGGGCTGAGGGGGGGAGCTCAGGAGAGGTGCCCCCAACCTTTCCTTATCCTATGATCAGGGTACCCAGGTTCACCTTCCAAGGGTCAACCCCTTGTCAACAGAGTCATCAGGAAAACAACTGCCAATGCCAGGTTGTCTTCAGGGGTGTCTGCAGTGTCCCACGAAGGGCAGGTATTTCAGTGCAAGCCCACCTCTAATTAATAGCAGGATTTGTTTAAACGGATCAATGTCTGTCCTCGACCTCAATGCATGATTTAAGCCATTACCATATCACTAAATATGAAATGAACAGTAATACATTTGAGAGGCAAACCACTGGTATTGAACCCAGTAATACAGATGAGAATCTTTTATGGCATCCAGTGAGAGCCGTGTGGTCGTATTTAAATATTCAACTGTGAAAGGCTGCAATGAAAGACTTTTCCACAGCTCATTTACTGAGGAGCATCATGGAGGCTCCCAGACACACATTGTCTCTCCCAAGAAGAAAGACAGTTTTGGAGTGAGGAGCTTTGCTACTCATGATTAAAATAATTCAAGAGGAGGCTTAGAGGAGATCTCATTGCTCTCTACAACTACTTAAAAGGAGGTTGTAGTAAGGCTGGTGTTGGTCTCTTCTTCCAGGTAACTAATGACAGGACAAGAGGTGATGGCCTCAAGTTGCACCAGGAGAGGTTTAGCTTGGACATTAGGAAGAAGTTCTTTCCTGAAAGAGTGGTCAAGGATTGCAACAGGCTGCCCAGGGAGGGGATGGAGTCACCATCCCTGGAGGGGTTCAACAAACAAGTAGACGTGGCGCTTTGAGGCATGGTCTAGGGGTCAGGGAGATGTTGGACAATGGTTGGACTTGATGATCCTAGAGGTCTTTTCCAACCTAAATGATTCTATGACAGGAATGTTAAAAGGTGGCATCAGCACTTCAGGCAGTCACTGACATGGAGCTCCATGTCCATAACCATCATCCTTCAATGTGTACCTTTATACTTTCCTATTATACTTCATTAAGAACAAAAAAACCATAAAAATTTGCAAGTGTTGGGAAAACCAAGCTGCACCACTGGTCCTGATTCTGCCGTTGGACGGGTTGGTTTCCTTGCATGTTGTCACACATCAGCAAGTCTTCCATGGGTTGGTGTTCCATACCACACGGTGCTGTAGCTTCCATGGCCTCTAGACGCATTAGATCAATTTTATAAATTCATTCTATATTTTGGGGGCAAAAAGCAGGATGACCTGTCAAGAAATTCTGTTGATAAGGTTTCCTGAAAAATTTCTCAGCACTTGATGAACACATGCTGCTGAAATTTGCTTTCAGAAAGAGTCCATTTTTGTGCATTTTTCAACCATGCCAAACCTGGTCTCTAGATCTTGATGTAAACCCTGTCCCAGCTGAGCTCTTTGCAGTTGTCCTGAAGGAAAATGGAAATATGAAGGAAATAGGGAAAAAGGGAAATCAAACAGAGTACAAAGAAATGAAAAGGCAAATTTTAGGGAGAGATGAGCTCTTGTGCACACAAAGCTTGGGCTCCTGTGCTCTCCGTGTTCACACATTCTTGTTTTGACTCATCCTACAACTCCAGCTGTGGCAGGAGGCTTCTGAGAGAGCAGTTCAAATACAAATTTTATGTTAAAGTGGAGGAATCAACAGAATTATTCAACCAGTGCAGAAACAGCCTTGGTAAAGCAAGCGTGTAGCATTTCAGCTATTAATGTATTATTCTCTAACAGCATTTCTCCTTCTTTGAAACAGCAGAAGTGCCTCGTTTGGAATGCACCAGTTTAGAGAGGAAAATAAAATATGCAAAAGATCTTCCAAATAATAGTTTTTGTTAATCTCTGGTGAAATCACACGGAAACCTGGACAGGGTGACTTCATAAAATCATAGAATGCCAGGTTGGAAGGGACCTCAGGGGTCATCTGATCCAACCTTTCAATGCCAAAAATGTAAAATAATGATTTTTTTATATATACATATATATATAGGCACATTGCTCCCCAGGGTCTGCCCCTGCTTTGTGCAACACCCAGGTCCCCCCTCCCTGCAGGTCCAGGGTAAGGCTCCCCAAGCTGGCCCTGCACCCACATCTCAGCTACCATCATGGGTGGAAGAGGAGATTGGTGCCTCATTTGCATAACAGCTTCATTAAGAAGTAATTAAGTGCCAGGAGCTGGTGGGCCCCACATGGCATCTCTGAGAAGCCACTCACTGAGCAGCAGGGCAGTGATGGATGGACAGGATCTTACCATGGAGAAGTCAAAGAGCTTTTCATGAAAACAATGACAGTTTTATATGTATTTTCTTAAAATAGTGTCTATGATACACCAGAACCACATTTGGTAGGGTTTTATCTGTCTTGTTATTGATTAATATGCTTTTATAGGTGGTGCCTTTGCCACACACATGCTGGGAGCAACAGCACAAGCCACATCACCATCACACCACCATGTTGGGTCGACAATCCCATTTCCAGCAAGGAAAACCTACTTTAGCTCCCCAAACCTTACTGGTGACAGGCGACAGATGCTGCTGCCAGTACTGGGAGAAGAGCAACCAGAGGGCACGAGCACCATCAGCATGAACTACCTGTGGGTGCTGGTGGACATCCTGCTACTGGGCAGCTGGAAAAGAGTTGCTAGTGCTGGATGAAGCAGCTGGAGAAGAGTTGCTGATGCTGGGTGATGTTTCTTGTGGTGAATGAAGCATCTGGAGAAGAGCACATGGCCCCACGTCGGAGCAAAGCTTGCTTTCATCCCTGCAGCCACTGCACAGGAGCTGGTTTAAACAACCAGGGAGGTGGATGCCTCCTCCCAGCCGCGCTGATTGATGCCACCAAAAGAAGAAGCACTTAAATATTGATATAAATATTTAAACTTCACTTAGGGCCTTCAGCATCTATTTACTCCAAAGCATCCCCTTAGAAAGTTTATTCGACATGATCTGCAAGTCAAACAACTTCTCAAAAGACGTGCTGAGGGAAGCACAAAGGACCCAAACTCCCTTGATAGTGTCGTGGGGGCTGCAGTTGAAGCCTGGTTTAAAGCTAGGTGGTGGGCATGAAGTGAGGGAGAGGTGGGCATGGGGGACAAGGGGAAGGCAGGGCTGGGGTGGCCGTGCCCGGTGCTGCCCGTTGGCACGGCAGGGACAGGCAATCGCCACAGCCTGGGGAGAGAGGAGGCACATGAAAGCAGGGCTGGATTTGCCTGGCAATGACAGCTGCATATTAATCTAAAGAATTTCTGAAAAAAAAAATCAAAAAGACACTTTTCAGCAAAATACACCCCTAGAGCCTCAATCGTAAAGCAAGGGAATAAACTTGAAACGGGATTGATTTCATCTTAAAGGGGAGGTTTCTTTGAAATGCTACCAGCTGCAGTTGTCTTATTTGGTTTTCAGTGCTATAACAAAATTGTGCCATATTGTGTCAAATAAGGAGATAATATAACAGCTTTAAACAAATTTTGTAATTACGGGATCAATCAGGAATGAATTAAATCGGTGTGCATTAGGTAAGCCATGCCACAGAATACTGAGCAGCTCCAAATACCAGCCCTGAGCCCATCTCCGGCCAGGGCCATCCTAAACCCAGGAGTTTGGGGTGACACTGGTCATGGGATGCAGGGGATGCAACAACCCCCAGCGAGTGTCCCTGGACCAGGGAAAGAAACACAAGGTACCAAGTCGTGATTAAAAGCAAGGAAAATAAAAGGAAAATTATAAACCCCCAAACCAGTCTGTGTCAATAGAACAAAACCAGTTTCTCCAGGAGCTTGGGTGAGTTTTTAAATATTTTTCTCCACACAGTGATGTTGGTCAGTGTCACTATTGGGTGGTTTTTCCACTCTTTTCTTACTCAGCTTCAAATCTCCACAAGCCACAGCACAGGGAGGTTCAATGTCAGTGAATATTGAGCCCAAATACACAGTGAATATAGAATCACAGAATCGTTTAGGTTGGAAAAGACTTTTAAGATCCTCAAGTCCAAGGGTATACAATGAATAAAGACCCCACTTCACCGATGGGACATCCCTGGTATCCAGGAAAGAGATTTCCTGCTTTTTTCCTTCATTACATCACTACAGAGGACAGGGGGATTATTTCAGTCAAGCTTTTAACCACAGCTCTTTCCTAAAGTTTTTTCCACTGCTGAGACCTTCATGTAGATATTTTCAGGGCTCTAGGCACGGGACTGACACAGAGCGGGGAAAATAAAGGAGCTTCAAGGATGTGGCACCTTTGCCTTGTCCCCTTTGGTGGCAGCATCACTGTCATCTTCTCAAGAACTTGGGGCAATTATTGTCTCTTGCTTAACTTCAGTAAATGATATTAGACACCCTTTACTCATCAAAGTCATACATGCATGCATGCAAAAATAAATGAATAGCACAAAAATGATTGGACTGGATGATCTTAAAGGTCTTTTCCAACCTAAATGATTCTATGAAGATGTTAATGAATAGCAAATTTTCTAGCGTTTGCTTCCTTTAGGAAGTTTGATGCAAAGTCTCCTTCCTTAGGGTTCAGTAAAACTCCTTCCTTTTCCCATTATAAATATTTGAGGCAAAGTAAGACTGGAGTGTCTTCCTGGTCAGCTTCCAGGAGCTTTCTTTAAAAAAAAAAAAAAAACATAAAAAAATTAAGTGAGTTTGGGTGCTGCTAAGGGACCAGGCTGGAAGTGGGAGAAGAGCCTTATCCCCCTGTGGTGCTGGGGCAGGGTGGGTGCTGTGGGACATGCCCTTTGTCAGGGCTGGCTGTGGGTTAGGGCAGCTCCTGTGAGGGTTTCTCACCTCCTGCCCAACCTGCCTGGTCAGCACATGGGATAAACCCATCTAGCCCAGCAAAGACCTGCTCAGGGTTCTCCTCAATGGGGAGAAGAAGACTCTGGAGGATGCTGGAGCTTCCACTTTGCAGAAAACACTGTGATAGCTTTAAATCTTGTCAGAAAAAAGGAAAGAACTTCCCTTTTTGTTTTCTTCTTATTTATTCAAATAGGAAAAAAGCTAGAAAAGGTCTATTTAAGTGCTCCTACAGGCTCTGGAGCCTTCCCACCACCATCCTCTTCCTCTGCAGAAGCATAAAGCCAGGCAGGTAGAGCAGCGTTGGTGCCGCGGGACATCGGCGCTCTCGGGAAGGGGAGTGAGGCTGTTTCGGTGGAGTTTCTGAAGGCTTTAAAGTGCTCGTCTCTGAACAGGGGCAGGGAAGAGTCTATTTTCTTGAAACTCAGGCTTCACAGAGAGTCCCGTTCTCCCATGACATCTTCAAACGTGGTGCTGATTGAAACTGCTGGTTCGTCGGCAGCCAGAGCCGGCACGGGTCCTGCAGGGACGGGGACGGGGAGCTGAGATGAAATGTGCTCCGCTCCTTAGAAGCCTGGTCCTCTCCTTCCTCTGCCTCCCCTCATCGATTTCTTTAAAAATAGGATTTCTCAGCTTTACTTTGCTTCTCAAACTGGTGCTTTGCTCATGGAGGAGGCTCTGAGAGGAGTTGGGTGGGGTCCCAGTCCAGCTCCCACCCACCCAGGTGTCCTGTCTTGGGTGCTGGAGATGCTGGAGGTGATGAAGTGATGGGGATGCTGGGGATGCTGGGGGTGCTGGGGGTACTGGGGATGCTGGGGGCACTGGGTGTACTGGGGATGCTAGGGGTGCTGAAGTGATGGGGATGCTCTGGTACTGGAGATACTGGAGGTACCCTGGGAAGTACTTGTCACAAAAAGCAAGCGGCAGATCTCAGCCCTGCAGAAGTTCAGCCTCCTCCCTGCCCATCGGGCTCTAGCTGAGTTATCCCAGGAGATCCCAGAGCGGGGGTTTCCCACGTGTGCGCAGCCAAGGATTTTCCAGGAGGCTGGTGCTGTGCATCTCCAGATGCCTCCATCTCCAGAGGTGATTGCGCCGAGGCATGACGGGGTTTGGAGTCCAGTTCACCCCAGCAGCAGCCCTCATACCTCCTCCTCCCGGGCAAAAATGCAAATGAACGCTTTTGCAGCTTGTCAGATAAATACAATGTTTGTTCTTCCTAATGGATTTCAGCAAGATACGGTAAATATGAACTCCCAGGTGGGACGAAATGCATAATTCATCAGGTAGCACATTCTGACTGTCTCGTGATGAAGACGTGTGCTGGGTTTGGCTGGGCTAGGGTTAATTTTCTCCCCAGGAGCTGGTGTGGGGCTGTGTTTTGGATTTGTGCTGCAAACAGCGCTGATAAGAGGGATGATTTAGTTACTGCTGAGCAGGGCTCCTCACCTCACTCCAAATGGGGGATTCACAAAATAACACTTAAATGTGTAGTTTAACCCAATTAATTTCAGTGAAGTAAACGGGATTTAAATTGCAGCTTAAGTGACTTGGGGCTTGGACTAGATGACCTTTGGAGGTCACTTCCAGCCCAAAACATTCTCTGATTTGCTAAGTCAGGAGATAAATCAGGCCTTCACCTACTTGCTGTCAATTAGATGTCAATTCATAAATGCTGGCATTTGATGCTGTGGCAAAAACTGCCCCTAGAAGTGGTTAGAGTCTCTCTTAAACACTCAGCTGGTGGAGGAAATCTGTCTTCCAGACTATTGGTTGTCTTCTTTTTCCTGGGCATAAATTAACCTCCTGCCCATATCTCAGTGGCCATGTGGCGAACTATGCCGTCTCCTTTGGTGGTGAACATCTAAATGAAGCTGGTCTATCACCAACCTTGCTTCACCTTGTGCTGAGATCAGATTTAAGCCCAAGACTAAGAAGTCACGGCTATTGTGCTGACTTACCACTTTCTGATTCTCTTCCTTGCTTGAAGTGGTCTTTGCCTTTGCACTCATGTGATGACAGCACAACCAAAAGCCATCTTAACAAATGAAAGAAGTGACATTCAGCAATGCAATTTAAGACCTAGATAAGTCAGATGTTAAACACCTAAGGGGTATAATCTCCTTTTAATGTGAGCACAATTCCCATTAACATTAATAGGGGGCCGTAGGACAGCTTCAAAAGGAGAACGTGCACCTAAAAGTGCAAATTAGCACTTACAAACTCTATTGATAAATTATTAAAGGGTATCATTAAAGCATAGCCACGCCTCCAGATCATTAGAGCAAGTCAAAACCAGTAAGGAGGTATGTGCAGCCCTCCCTCATTACAACAAGAGCTAAAATGCCATTTAGTCACCAAAATGAATCCAGTGTAAATATTGGCTCGTCAGCCCCCACTCTCTGCAGAATTCGGAGTTTTAAGAGCTTGAACTTCTCTTCTTTAAATGCAAATGAGCATCAGGAGATGCTGTTAATGAAGGTCACCGCTTAGAAATCGGTTTTAAGTAAATTTAAACCGAACCTCCCAAACCTTAGGGTCTGTGATGTCATCAGAATGCTTTGTTGCTGTTTACCATGGCCATGATAAAAACAGCTCCTCCCTCCCCCAGGGGGATTCATTTTCCTCTGATCACTCGCTCCAGTGAGGATCATGGGTGAGGCTACAGCAAAAGCCACCAGTGCAGGTGCTCCCCTGGTGAAATCCTCTTGGTTTTCCTCTCCTGGTCCAGCAAGGTGGACATCCCCAAGGTCACGATGTCCAGGCTTCCATGGCCTTTCAGGCAGCAGCTTACTCCACTCCCATTTGTTTGCCCAACCCAATGGATGTGGGATCACCGGTGAAGACCAGTGCTACTTACTCCTCTCAGCAATGACCCACCGGAGTAGACACATTTTGTGGAACCACTTTGCTGATGGGCATGATGGGGAAACACCAGGAAGGATGGATGTTGTATGTGCCCAGGAGCACTGAGATTGGGTGTCTATTCCAGCACCAACCCCTATCTCAAAGAGAATGAGAAAGCAAAGCAATGTCAACAAGCAAGCCCAACTCCTTCAAAGCCCAGGCTGCTCCTGCCATGCCCATATCGGCTGATCTATCCCCAGAAAACACTGTCAGCCCATTACCTACAGCTTTTAAATTATTAACTCTCTTTGACATCTCATCCGCATTAATTTGCTCCCTTTCAGGACACTGGGTATCTCTCAGAGATTACCCTTTTACTCTCTCTTTTGTTAGATTAACCAGACGTGGGTGTCTCCAGCTTTCTTCATAATTCATATCCCAAAATGAACACTCTTCCTGGTTGCCCCTCAGAGCACCTTTACAACCCCAGCAGAATCATCAGCATCAGTATCAATCTCTCTCTCCACGTTGGGTATTTATAGAAATACAATGACCCTATAACCCTGGGAGGGAGGGAGATAGGACATAGTCATCCTGTTCTGTGAGGGTCCGATTTATTCAACCTGTGAGGATTTTTAAAAGCACTAAAATAATATTTTCTCCAGCACTTCAACATGCAGATTGACACAGCTCATAGTAACTCAGTGACTGATGCTTCTAATTTATAGGGTTTTGTCTTCACCCTTCACCCTTCACCCTCCAGATGAACCTTCCAGGGTTATTTTCTTCATTTGGAAAAAAAAAAGGCTACTTCTGTATCAAGGGTGTGTTATATATTGTCACACATATAAAACTGTCCTTAAACACAGGTCCCAAACACTAATCCCATTCCCAAAGCCATTTAACAATACTATTTTTAAAAATGAATTATTCACATGATTGTAGCTGCACAAGGAGTAGAAGTCAAGAAAGCTGCACCTCGGTGGTGATCCCAAGTTTTATGTGATCCCAATTCTTCACACTTGGAGCCACATAAATACAAAAATTCATCTGTCGAGGTTAAAAACAGATCAAAAATCGCCTCCTTCATTCCTCTGAAGAAAAGCTGTAAAATGGTAAAAAATGTGCCTAGGAGGTGTTCTAAAGCTAAGATTAAAAATAATGATATTTTGATTTTCAAACTATTCTAGCTAAAATAAACCAGTCTTGTGAACGTTGGGTAGCTGGGCCACTGGTTCTGCAAGGTCTGGAGCTGGCAGCACCAGGTGAGCTGTGGCTTTGCACATAAAACACAAGCCAAGGTGAGATGGGAACAGGAGAGGCTGGGAAGGATGAAGGTTAGAGTGACACCTCTGATGATGGCCTATAATGAATTTTTTAAAGTTTTCCAACAAAGAGCAATAAAGGTCAGCTCCCTTCCAGTGAATTCAGCTAATACTTTATTAATACCAATAGAAATTACATGCATAAAGCAAAGGAGACAAGTCTGTAGCGTTTGGTTCCTGCTGGAATCAAAGTTGTCTGGTCTCTCATCCTGCTCTAACCTACTACTTCCTATCATGCTTTTGAGATAGTCTCTAGAAGAGCTTGTTTTTATGATGGCAGCTTAAATAAACAGAACCAAAAGTTGTCTACACAATGTACAACCTCCTCTTTGTGTCTCCTGAAGGTTGGTTTGGTTCATGCCTTGCAATGAGACCTGACTGGCAGCTTTCTGCCCACAATGTTGCCAAAGAGCAGCTCTTTGTGTTGCACCATGGTGAAGGACACCTGGGACGTTATCTCCACCAGCTGCTGTCGTCAGAAGGTTGGAAATGAACTGAAAGGACAGAAGAGCCTTTCTCCTGCCCTGCAATGGGTGTCCCCTCCCTTCCTGGGGTCTAGGTTTGGGTCACCCATAGAGGGAGACCAGGTAAGAGCATCAGCTAGAGCTGGTTGCTAGTCTGGGTGCTGCTGTGGTGGTATTTTCCAGGGAAGCTGAAAATATAGACTTTTTGGGGTGGGCTTTAGTTAAGGTTGGCTCTGAGTAGGAGACTCCAGGTGAACCCAGCCCAGGGACCTTACTAGCACCCAGTGGTGCCCACACCAACACCTCCTTTAGAAACCCAGTGAGTCTCATCACCATTAAACCACTTTAATTATTCCACACATCACACTGAAAACAATCCTTCCTTTTAAAAAACAATTATACTGAGAAAACACATTTTATCTCTTTAATAAGAACTCATTAATTAGGAGCTGTTGACCCAACGAGCTGTGATAGTTCGGTGGATGATGAACACTGCTTTTAATCAGATCTTTTACAAGTGAGTGGATGTTGACTTCTGGCTGTTAATTATTCACACCTTCAAGTACTCAGATGGCCAGAATATTTCATGAATGCTCTTTTTATTTCACAGCAACATTGGATTTTACGAGCTAGGAGTTGCACTTATTAGTTTAACAGTCGTTTTGCACTTCCATGCCAGTCATTTAGCATTAACTCTCTCTTTAAAAATAATAAATGATCCCTGACGTGCTAATGTCTGTTAGAATTAGCATATTGTCTTTTAAAGAGGAAAACATGTTTTCTCTTCATTACCAGTAATATTACCTAGGAAGACAATCACTAAATCTGTGATCTAGAAGCTGCTGCGGACGCCAAATTACCTTCTCTACCAGGACAAAATCAATTAACACCACCAGGGATGTCATTATTGTCACATTATGTCACCGGATATACTCCAGGGTAAATAAATGATTTGTGGAATTTTTAATGCTGCCGCTGGAAACCTGAAGCTGAGCCACTCGGGTGGTGGGACCGGCCGGCCAGGAGCTCCAAGCACTGCACATCTCTGACCTTCCCCAGGGGCCAAATCGCTGCTGGTGCGAAAATGAGGGGGAAAAAGGTCAACTGAGGTGGGGCTGAAGTGGTGTGGAGCCCGGATGGGTCTGTGGCACTCGTGTTCTGCCATCCTTCATGGAGTATCACCCAAAGTCACTCAGCATCACACACACAGACTGGGGCAGCGCCACGGTAGGAGGAGAGGCATGGAGAGCCAGGGGAGGGCTCGGGGTGGAGAGAGAGAGAATTTTATAAACAATTTTATCACCATAACTACATCTGGGTGTTTGCTGCTTCTTGGTGCCATCAGAAACCACCAGGTTGGTCCTTGATGGAGCTTTCCAGCCTCACACGACACCTGGAAGATGCTGTTTTTAAAAGTATCCACAAGTTCTATATTTTGTCCTACGTCAGGGGGTATTTAATTAAGTCTATTCTGTCTAACACGATCTGATGTCATTGTACAAGGAGATGTTCTTTGTTAGCAGCGCTCTTAGTTTCAGGCTCCTCTGTGTATTTGAAACCATGGTAACAGAAGAGTAAGCTAAAGCCAATGAGATAATGAGATATTCTCATTGTAATTGTGTTTCATGAGGGCACACGCTCCCATGGGTGGGATCTGACTGTCTTACAACTGCTAACAGAATTTAAGGAACAGGCATATATTAGCACGGTGGCATTTTTCACAACAGCCATGTAAACACCCCTGACATGGTCTTGGCTTGTTGTCTCCAGCACATCCAAGTACATAACGTGTGACCGCATAGCAGGAAACCACCCTGCTAACAGTATTTTAAAACCCTCAGAACTTCAAGGAACTTCAGGTTTGAAAGGCATTAACAAGGCTGCGAGGTGCTGGTTTGCATGATAATTGGGATCAGTAATGGAGCTGGGGTGGGGAGGAGGAGATGGAGGCAGAGAAAGGGCTGGAGATGCCGCAGCCCCGAGGCGCTGGGGTGTTGGTGGAAGAGCCTGTAGGAAACAGCCCGAGTGCCCCACAAGGCTTGTCCTCCTGCTCCCACTGGAAACAAAATGCAGAATGGGGAATGGAAGGAAACAAAATCAGATCTGCTTCACTCCAGAATTATCTTGAATTGTCATCTCGTCCAACCCCCCTGCTCCAGCAGCTCACCCAGAGCAGGGTGCCCAGGATCATGTCCAGGCATGTTTGGAATCTCTCCAGAGGAGACTCCACAACCTCTCTGGGTAACCTGGGCCAGGCTCCAACACCCTCACATCAAAGAAGTTTCTCCTCCTGTCCAGATGGAACCTCCTGGGTTCCAGTTGGTGCTCGTTGCCCCTTGTCCTGTCACTGGGCACCACTGACAAGAGTCTGGCCCCATCCTCTTGCCCCCACCCTTTAGCTCTTGATCAGATCCTCTCTGAGGCTTCTCTTCTCCTGCTCAACAGCCCCAGGGCTCTCAGCCTTTCCTGGGCACAGAGATGCTCCAGTCCCCTCAGCATCTCTGCAGCCTCTGCTGGACTCTCTCCAGTAGTTCCTTGTCTCTCTGGAACTCGGGAGCCCAGCATTGGACACAATACTCCAGAGGTGGCCTCACTGGGGTAGAGCAGAGGGGAAGGAGAACCTCCTTCAACCTGCTAGCCCCATTCTTCTGATTGCATCCCAGGAGACCACTGGCCTTCTTAGCCCTGAATGCATGTTGCTGGCTCATGGTGAACTTGTAGTCTACCAGCACTCTCAGGTCCTTCTCTGCAGAGCTTCTCCAGAGATGACCTTTCCTGCCTTCCCTTCCTCAGGAAACATAGATGTGTGAGGTGATCGCAGCCTGTGGTACCGGCTGATGGTGACCCAGACTCAGGCAGGGGAGCAGTGAGAACTTGCTTCACATTGTAGTCAGGGATGATGATGATTACTATTATTACTATTGCTTCAAAGAATACACTTCTGATGTGGGGAGAGCTGACAAGACAAATTACATCCGTTGTCAGCTGCACGTGTAGACCTTTGTGATATTTTAATTAAAACCATGCATCTTCACCGAGGAGCCAGGAGCCACCGGCACTGCCACCAAAACAACCAAACATAGAGACCAAAGAAAAGTTTTTTTGGTTTGTGCTCCTAAAGGAATTTTATTTCCAGCTCTGTGGCTTCAAGCTCCGACAATTCCATTCCAGTAAGTAGGTAAAAGCCCTGCAGTGGTGTATGTCAAAGGAAACATGTTCTTTCTTAGGCAATACATTAAAACAACTCCCTGTCCAGCCCCACAGCTGTGGGGTGAGGCAGACAGCTTGAAGGATGCTCTAAAACACTAGAGAGGTGTCCCTCCCTCCTGGCATCTCCCGGAACTCCCCAGATCCATTTCATCCTACTGCAGGTGTTGAGCCTGATGACCCATGTGCAACCAGAGGACAATAAAGACTCTTAGAAAAGGACATTTTTGAACATCAACTGCAATATGTGAGACTGCAATACGAGCCATTTGAATTACTCTGTAGATTCATTGACTTCATCATGCCCAGCATAACCACAGGGCATAGCTGATACCCCATCATGGTTTTGACCTTCCATGTGAGGGGCTTCTCGCTCCTTAATCACTTCACATGGCCTAACCCCCCAGTATTTACCTCCAGACTACTCAAACAACCCAGACCAGTGCCAAGTAGAAGTTCAATTCACCTTCACAACTCCGTGCTTACTCATGTCAGCAATTTTTTTCCCCCAGCTTGTTATTACAGCTGTGGATCACAGTTCAGCGCTTGTAAAATAAATCTGTTGTCATTGCTTGCATATAATTAGTGCTAAAAGCTTGTGGTTTATTTTCAATATCAGGACCCACATTAGGCATCAAAAACACTTAAGATGCTGGCTACCACCACACTTTATGACTCTGTCATTTCCGGACTCGAAGCAACCAATATTTAATGTGACAGCAACATTAAAACACGGCTCAGCTGATAAAGCAGCGTGTCCTGCAATTTGCATTGCCTGATGCAATGATGAGCCCTACATGTTAACAATGATGCAGCTCGTCTGGCTCTGAGAACCTTTGTTGTTGAGACACGGGGAAGCTGAGGTGTGTGTGGTGCTGGCAAGGAGGTGACAAATATTTTGAGATACTGATGTAAATAAACTGCTGGGATGAGAGGGATTTCAGTAATGAGTCATGAGACAAGAGGTTTTTGTAGGTGTGTTTTGGCTGCCATGCCAGACACTTAGATCTCGTGTTAATCAAGATTTATGGAGCATCTCTTGTGAACGTGCTGCTTTTACGGGTGCTCGAGAGTTGGTGGGTTTGCACATCCCTCCCTTGCTTTGGTGATGCTCGTAAGTGACTCCATAAAACAGGGAAGAGCTGATATCAAGCCCTGACTTGGTGGTTTGTGCCTCCTGCTCCTGCCCCTGGGGTTTTTCTGGAGCTTGGGACCTGTTTGTGATAGCCCCTTTGGTGGGTGCTGGGGTGGGGGTGGCCCTGGATGCTTCTCTCCCAGGGAGAACAGATCAGGTTCCACACCTGGAGAGACCACAGGACGTCAAAAACTGCCCTGGCAGTGAACACTGCCTTTGGGATGGGCTCACGTGCGATTCATACAGTTAATGAGCTTTATAATCTTTTATGAGTTATAAGGGGTTTTACATGGCTTGAGTTCAAGTTCCTCCAAACTTCAAAGGCATCTGGAGGAAGCAGAGGTTAGGACAGGTTTGGTTGAGAGCTTTCCCCAGATCAGCTCCCTGCCCTCTGGCAATGGCTGTGTCACTGCCACCTCCCTGAGTCCAGCTCTGGCCGTCTGTCATTGTCAGCAGCAGCGTGAAGGAGGAGCTGGGCACCTGCAGACGCGCAGCTTGGGGACCTCTGAGTGCATAAATGCTTCTTCAGCAGTGAGCAGACTGAGGCAAGAAAGCTTTCCAGGAAACTGGAGAAGGCTGATATTCATCTGGGATGGTGGAGGGGCTGCAGAGGGCACCTCCAACTCCCTGGGTCTCTGAAGCCTCATCTCTGAGTATCAATGCAAAGAGAGGAAGAGAAAAAAGGACTGGGTAGATGTATGCATAGACACATCATATAATCACTGAATGGTTTGAGTTGGAAGGGACCTTTCAAGGTCATCTAGTGCAACCTCCCTGCACTGAGCAGGCTCATCTGCACCTAGAGCAGGTTGCTCAGAGTCCCATCTAACCTCATCTGGAGTGGTTCCAGGCATGGGGCATCAACCACCTCTCCAGGCAACTAAAAAGGCTCTGCTAAAAAGTCCATCCTCATCTTTCTGATGGGTCCCTTCAAGTCCTGAAAGGCCACCAGAAGGTCTTCCCGGAGACTTCTCTTCTCCAGGCTGAACAAGCCCAACTCTCTCAGCCTGGCCTCCCAGCAGAGGGGTTCCAGCCCTCCCATTATTGTTGTGGCATTCTCTGGCCTCCCTCCAACAGGTCCATGTCTCTCCAGAGCTGTCCCCAGCACTGCAGGAGGGTCTCCCCAGAGTGGAATAGAGGAGTAGAACCACGTCCTTCACCCTGCTGCCCACTCTGCTTTTGATGTATATATATGTCTCTGTGTTTCCATACACGTGTACTCAGATGTATGCATGTTTCTGTGGTGTAGGCACAGGTCCCTCCCAGCCCTGTCCTCCAGGCTGAAGCAGAAGGACCCTTCAGGGTCCAGTTGTGGGGCTGGGATGGCAACCCAGCCATCTTCATGGTCAGTTCTGCTCCTCGACCTGTCCTCACCCACCATCCTCCACCAAATACTGAGGCCTCGAATATTTACAGACACACCAAGAAGGAAGATTATTTTAAAAGTTGTTCTGCCCAGAAAGAAACACGAACCAAACGTGGTCCCTTCTTTCCCCTTCACTTGCGTGCCCGTACGTGGAGCAACATGGCAAGAACCTTCCCCCTGAATTTACTGCAGAAAAAACTCTTTGACAGCCTTGTACAGGAAATCGGAGTTATGTAGTGTCTTTTTTTAATTTAAGCAACACGCACAAATCAAGTATATTTATTAAATCAATGTAGAGTCATTTTTACAAGGAGGCGTAATTTCAAAACAGACATAAAAGGTTTCTGAAGTAATGATACACATCTCCTTTGGACAAATGTTATTTCAGGGATTTATGATAATTCCTATTCTGAAGGAAAAATGAAGCTAATTGAAACAAACTTTGTACTTTCTATTGCTGCCATTCGAATACAGTATGTGCTGCCAGTTATAAAGTGACATTGAAAGCTGATGCTGTTCTCAACAACACCACAGTTTCTCAGTTTTATGTACTTTTTAATTTCCTCTGTGGAAAATCTGGTCTTCATAAAAGGGTTGCTAAAGAAAATGTGGAAAAAGTTGATTCATTCCATATTTACATTCTTGCTAGTACCTGGAAATGAACCAATTACCAACACGAGCCAAAAGAGAAGTTAGAAAAGTCATTTAGAAAACTCATCTTCCTACAGGCACCGCTTCAGAAGTGCCCTGGGAAAGTTCTGCTCTGATAGCAAACACCTTTCATCCTAATAAGATTTTGGATTCTCAGCCCCTTGGTTAGTGCAGCCTGCTCATTTCCATCACCCTGAGCTTCAGATCATCCTTAGCTGGGGGGCAGCTCTGGGGAGGGGCCGGGACCTGTACCCCAAACCTGAACCCTAACTCAAACTTGGACCAGAGCCCAGACATTAACTTGAACCAAAACCTGAACAAGAACTCAAAGTCAAGCCCAAATCCGAATCTAAAACCAAGCTCAAACTAAACCCAAACCTGAACCCAACCCAAACCCAATCCTGAACCCAAAACCAAACCTGAACCTGAACCCAACCCAAACCCCAGACCAAACTTGAACCTTAACCCAACACAAATACAAACCCAGGGCATGTCAAGTGTGAGGATCTCAGGCAGTGCCAAGCCCAAGGCCACCCCACAGCACCTCTGGGGTACCACATCTGGATGGTGCTCTGGAAATGTGCCGCTGTATTAATGCCAACTGTGGTTGTGTATTTTGAAGCAAGGAAGAGCAAACAGGAGGTGCAACCAGCCGTGGAGATGTGGTGCTGAGGGACATGGGTTAGTGGTGCCCTGGCAGTGCTAGGTTAATGGTTGGACTTGATCATCTTAAAGGTCTCTTCCACTCAAAACAATTTGATGATTCTTTAAATCACAAAGTAAAAAACCAATTGATGAATTCTCCAAAAGAGGAAGAAGAAGCGGGGCTGCTTGTCTTTATAGCTGAATTTTGACATCACTGACATCCACCCTGTCAGAGCAATCTCTGATTTTTGGTCACTTTTCCCAATTCCACCCTGAAACCACCACCACAACTGGCCAGAGATGCCTCCAGCCACTATTGCTGCTGCCTCCAACCCAAGCACCTTTTCTCCCTTTCCCTCAAAGCTGCATGTAAAGCGGATGCGACTCACTGAAAAAAGCCACTTGTCTCTGGAGGGGTTTTGTTTGTAGCTTCTGCATCTCCTGTTTGGTTACTCAGCTTTGCAGGAACTCACTTTTTTTTCCTAGGACTGGGTTTAATAAAGCCTGATGCGGCATCTGCGCAGTGCTTGCTCGGGGCTCGCGTGGTTTTCAGCGGCACTGGGACCGGACAGAGCTTTATTAAATCCTGGTAGAGGAAGAAAAGTAGAAAGTTGGATTTCCAGCACTAATATGATTTTTATTCTTTCTCTTTTTTTTTTTTCCCTAGGCTGTTGAGGGTTTTGCACTTGTATTGTGAGCTCCATTTCAAGAAGTGGTTTGATGGACACGCCACAGTGCTGCTGGTCCTCATTACCAGAGAAAAGGCGAAGCCTTGTCCCACTTCTTGCCTCACAAACCGAAGCACCACGTCTGGGAGCGTGGATATAATGAGGTGGAAAGTTTTGCCTCTTGGACTCAGGTTTTCACACAATATACCTGTAATCACCAATTGGGTTTATTTTGCTGAGGAAATAAATGCAGCATCACTTATCTGCGCCCAGTGCCCAGCAGCCCCGTTGCTGCTTCCCTGCTCAGTAACATCAGGGGGATGCAAAGAAAATTAAACCTCCTTGCAGGCGTGGAGAAAACAGTGAGAAACTTCCCACTTTCAGCAGAACTGGGCAAGAAAATGCTCAATTTTCCCAAAGAGGAGGAGAAAGCAACTCGTCCATCCCACCCCTGCCCTCGCTGGGGAGCCAGGGGGACTGCAAACCTTCCAAGGGGGATTGGAGCCCCATGACCAGGCTGGCGTGAGGTGTTCTTCTCAGAACCCCCCTGAGGTGTTGACTAAGCCTGGGGAGAGATGCTCATGGAGAGGCTGTGGTGCTGGGTGGGCAGGATTGACCCATCGATCCAGTACTGATTCCCACGGGCACCACAGCAGCAGCTGCACAATAAACACAGCACGGAGGAAATATATGATCATTGATCTGATACTAATAATCCTTTGCACTTCCATGTGGCTTTCAGGGAGTCTCGGGTGGGGGGGGGTGTTGGTGTTATAAGCATTGCTGTTGACATCCATAGCCCCTGAAACAGTGACAGGCTTTGGTGACCCCCTGAAATCCTTGGGAGCTCTGCAGCCATTCAGCTTTTTTAAATAACAAAAATTCAAATTACTTAATATTCAACAGGCTCCCTGCTCCAAACCCTGCTTGTAAATACAGCCTCTCTGCTCCTCACGGCGAGCAGTGAATGTGGAAGTTGGTTTGTGGCCTCCAATTAAGTTAGGATTGATTTTATTTATTTTTTTTTTCCTTCCTACAGGCAGACTGAAGAAATACCTCTAGTTAAAATTGCTTTAACCCCATTTTAAAGTGTGTGCGCTTACACTGGATTTAGTGCATGGGTTGTTTGTCTTGCTCTTTCAGATTAACTAAAAAATCAATCGTAAAAAGCAACTTCCAAGCACTAAACTATAGGAGCTCTGGTATCTGCTACAAGGAGGTATCTGCAACTTTTTCAATGGTACAAGAAATTACATGGATGTGGAGGCTTTAAACTCAAAAATATAAATGAAATATAAAATACCGCCATGGCATTAATTAAATAGATAAGTATAGACTGCAAAATGGAAATAACAATGTATTAAAAATATGGATAAATGGAAATGCCGCTTTCTCCTGATGTGGTGGCTGTGTGGGCTCAGACACACAGAAGCAGGAGGGTTGGGTTGGGAAGAGAGGGGAGGAAGAACCCTGAGTAAATGGGGTGTAAACATGGGGAAGAGACCAAGATACTAATTGTATTGCAAAACATCACCCTTCTGAGGAGCATTGAGAAAACACAATGTATTGATCAGCTACCACAGCTGCTGACGAGATACCCTGTTTCTTCTCATCTTATTGACATATATATATACTGAAATGTGATGCATTTGCAAAAATGTTGAGTGTTATGTAATATCCATTAAATGCCCTCTAAATAAAAAATAATCTCTTTTTTCTGTCCCCCAAAGCTGCTGGTGGCACACACGGGCCGGATACCTGAGTCCCATTCATTTCACTTCAATTAATGTCAGAAAACTTTCTTCCTGGAACTACTTTAGCCATTTTCCAGACAATTTTCTTCCTCATCTTGTACTTCTGCAGCTCTCCAGAAGAAATCTTACTTTAAAATAGGGGGGGGTTGTGTTGACTCGGCAGCCTAGGAGGGGATGGGTACCCAGCATGGGCACTGGGATGCAATGCCATGGGGATGAGGGTTCTCCTCTGAAGCATCTCTCCTGTGGGGTTTGCTGAGTATCAATCCCAATGAATAAATTAATAAATTTATTATTTTAATTCCCAGCCCTCTTGTTCCTCCCTCCCAGCTCCTTCTGCCCAGCTACCTGAAACTGGGTTTAGGGCATGAAATAATTACGTGGGTTTTTGGAGCTATTTCTGCCTGATCAAAGTTTTCAGGAGACAGGAACCAGGTAAATACTCAGGTTAACATGGTCTTGTGGTATTAGAGCTGGCAGATGAAATGCTGTAATATATTTGCAAAATTTAATGAAAAGAGGAAAGCAAACTCCCCGATAAGTGGGGAGAGCCATGGGCCAGGCTCACAGATGTGCAGCCTCACACATCTGTACTTCCCCCCCCGTATTTTACATCTCATAAGGGTGGAGGTTGCACATGGGATTTATGTGCTGGCTTTTGTTTTCATTTTGATTTATTTATGATGAGGCAATGAGCTGAGTTACTGCGAAACGCCCGCTCGATGCCATTTGGATATATTGCTGCTAGTATTTATTGTATTTTTTGCTGTACGGCTATTACATACACTGATATAAAAAAAATTGAAGGGAAATCGATGTGGCTTAGTGTAAAATATCTTGACTATAAAGATTTTTTTAGATATATCAAGCACTGGCTGGGTGCACGGTGTGTTTACTGTATCTCCAGGCTGTTCCCTTGACATGACGATTGTACTAATTGTCCAAGTATTTGATTTAATTTGCAGTGGGAGCCAGGAAGGGGCTTAAAACTCTGACTTAAGGGATTTCAGGGGAATAAAATGCTCTGTACATAGGCAACTGCAGGGTCTAATCCCTTCCATAAATTTGACAAGACCAATCCAAGCCCCCTAAGGCTGCTTCCCCTTCTCCTCCTGCACTCCCCCATGAACACATGTTCCACCAAACACCGTTCTTCTCACCCCAGAAAACCAGAAACCCCGTTTCAAAGCCAATTACTTCTTGGACAGTTCATAGGTGTTTTGTTCTTGGGCCAGCGATGTCCTTCAGTCTGTGTAGCTCCTCCTCCTGCTGGGGTTGCACAGCAAGAGTGGAAACACCAATTTTGGAAGATGAATACTCTGGGTGTTCTGAACAGGTGAGCAGTGGGCTGGAGCCAAGGGACTGGTTCAGAGGAGAGAGGTGATGTCCCACCAAGCTGGTGGGAAGCAGGGGACCCTCCCTGCAAGCCCTGCAGGGGCTTTCATAGGGACTGTGATTCACTGGGAGGGTTCAGCCTGATTAAACCTTCCCCTAGCAGGATGGACGTCCCATTGCAGCAAGGCTGGCTGCATATATATCACATACCCTCATAGAATGTTTTGGGTTGGAAGGGACCTCCAAAGATCACCTGGTCCAACCCTCCTCAAATAAGCATCTCAACATCTCGAACTAGGTCAGGTTGCTCAGAGCCCCATCAAGCCTGACCTTCAATGTCTCCAGGGATGGGGTCTCCAACACCTCTCTGGACAACCTGTTCCAGCGATCCACCACCCTCATATTAAAGAACTTTTTCCTAATGTCTAACTTAAATCTACCCTTATAGAGCAAGGCTATATATTTAGAGATGCACGTGTGTGTATATATATGTTATATGCATATATTATATATATAAAACACATATAATTATACTATAATTAAATACTATATTATTGTGATATTATATAGTATATAATAATATATAATTATAATATAACATAAGTATAATATAATATAATATGATAT
>VYZX01007747.1:5466-35117 GCA_013401335.1 Brachypteracias leptosomus | reverse complement strand
AGAGCAAAGTGGAGTAAGAAACAGCACCATTAAGAAATACTAGCTGCTTTTATCAGAGTTGTCAAAAACTAACTGAATTTTGCTGGGGAAACTCAAGCGAACATATAAAATGAGAGAAGGAGGGAAGGCATCTGTCTTTCCCCAGTTTTGGAATTGAATCTAGTTTTTAGAGTAGCTCTGCAAACTTTAGAGACTATATATACACAGATAGCTATTAAAAATATTTGGTAGTAGTGAATAGATTAACTCTTGGCAGCATATTAAGTTACACCAAAGGCAAGTGGAAACAGATTGGGACATATATGCATAAATTTGTATTCTTATTTAAGAGCTTTTCAAAAGCTTTGTTTACAAAGCTGTGTGTCTGTGATAACTGAATGATAAAGCTTCATGTTATCTCAGTAGGAATTTTGGTCAGTGTTGAGAACTTCGAAAAAAATCTGTTCCGTATGCAGAAACATGTTTGCATGGTTTCTTTAAAAATTATGATAGCTGTATTGTCTGTGATAAAGGCAGGAGAATGTCCAGTGAGAGATAAAAGTGCAAAGGGAAAAGTGGAAGCATAACCATCTCTTTTCATGGGGAACTTTAGTTGGTCTATGAATTTTTACAGTTTGTTTTTTTTGGTGTTTGGGATTTTATTTTTTTTTTTGGCTATTTCCTCATAATAGGATTTAATACAAAGTTTACATTCTTATTTGGCACACATTAGCCTAGACATTCATTCTTTGTTATTCCATAATAAGCCATTCACTTACTTTAACCTTGACATGTTAAAGAAATAGATAGTTGAGTGTTTTTTCTTTGTCATCACTAAACCAGTATACTGTAATTTTTTTGATCCTGCATTTCTTTAGATAAAAGAATTGTAGCCTTCTATGGCAGACTACTTTCCTATTCCTTCTTCAAATACGATATTGGAAATTTTGAAGCAAAATGCTTCAATGTAGACTAAAAGAGGCTGTAGAAACCTATAAGGTCACATTCTTGTATGGAAGGATTCTTCTCATGACAGGAAGATACACTGCCTCTTTTTGGATGAAGAACACAATCTAGCCCAGGCTTCTATTTATTGGATCTTCAACCCCTAGGCAAGAACAGGAGCATCAGCAAGTTTCAAGATTCTCTGCACAGATAACTTATTTCAGCCTCAGAATCAAGCAGACAGATGTCTTCAAGTATCCTGGACCTTTTGAGAAGGGGTAGTTGGCTCCTGATCATTAGTCTGCACTGTGCCCAAGTGCAGACCTCCAATTTGCTGTGTGGTCAGAAAACTAATCTCCCTTTCTCCTATGAGATGTCTCTCAAGGTTTTCAGGCCTGAGAATTCAAGAGATGTTCACTGGAATGTCATACCCATGCGTACAATAGAGAGAGACTATTTAGAAAAGTTGTAAAAAATAAAACCACAACCCAGAACATGTGCAACCAAAACCACAGTCTCTGCAGTTAAACTCTGGGCCAACCTCATGACAGTTCCATGTCTATAGAAAACACAGTGCTATGGCCAACTGTGAATGTGTTAAGTGGTTCTCTACAGGGGACTTTGTTTCCCATGAAATTCTATGGAGGTTGAAGTGGGGGTGGGGGACTTCATTGCTACTACAAACTTGTTTTTC
This sequence comes from Brachypteracias leptosomus, assembly GCA_013401335.1. Taxonomy (NCBI): domain Eukaryota; kingdom Metazoa; phylum Chordata; class Aves; order Coraciiformes; family Brachypteraciidae; genus Brachypteracias; species Brachypteracias leptosomus. Next base: position 33,499 of record VYZX01007747.1, on the reverse strand, counting down.
ATGCTCAAGAAGATGGCTTGGCTCGCTTTCCTTGTTTGGTGCCACAAGCATTTCAGAGAAATCCCTCCATGGCCTTTGACACAGGCTTATGCAGGAAGACAAATCAGGTTACGTTATTCTCCATTTTCTGTACAGTTGTGGAACCCACAGTGGAATAGTTGTCAGCACATGATGAAGGCTATCTCTGACTTGAGTCCTTCAATAAAATTTGTACATCCTGGGTCTGCGCAGCTCTACCTTTCCATATGACTCTCATTTGGTAGCATAGTTTAATAATTGCTGACATTTCGAAACATTGGATTAATGGCTAAAGGCGGCCAGTACCATGGCAGTCTCATGAGTCTAGCATACTTCCTTCTCACAATAACAGCAAAGGCAATTTTTCCATTTCTGTCCACTCCCTTTTGTTTCTGGAGGTGGTAGGAAGTTTCCCCTTATCCTCCATGAAGCAGAGGAAGAGAAAAAGAGGGGAAGTCCTCTAATGCACTTTCGATTTGTACATGACAGAGCTCTCTGAAGTTACTAAGAATTTTAGCATTTCTGCAGATTCTTATAGAAGTCTTGAAGATCTTGTCTGAGATTGACTGACATTTTGAAACAGTTTTGTGCTAGCTTGTAAAGCAGTGCCAGCGAACAACACCGTATTGCTTTCAACCCAGATGCTTTGGCAAATAGTAGCTTCATGTGTTGCCACTGCTTGGCGTAATGACTGATGCTACAAAGCAGTAGCAGGTGGTTTGGATTTTTTCTGCTCATTCTGCACCAAGTCCCTTTTTTTTTTTTGCAGTGGCTCTGGAGCATGATAAACAATATTGCTCTTTTTTTCTGGTAAGAATTTTAAACTCTTGAATGCACACAGTAAAAAGTTGGGCTCAATGGCAGTCTACTGGATGAGGATACGAAGTTATACAGCTCTCATTTTCTTTTACAAACATCTTATTAGGTGATAGATACTATGGTTGTTTACACTTTCCCCCCCAAATTCATCACTATAGTAACAGAAAGACCTATTACTTTGAAGATTGTTTTATAACTGCTCTAGTTTATGCCCTGCTGTTGGTAACATTCCTCCTGTACCCCTTTTCAAGCCTCTTTTCCCACAATAACTTAACAGAGCCCTCAGTCTAATTCTGCATTTTCAGTCTTGGGTAGGAAGGCGCTTCAAACTTCCCTCTTATCTTAGCATCTACTTGCTAGAGAAGAATCATGCTGTTAAAATGCGCATCTTCAAATGTGTGTTTGCCAGAGTCCTTAGTGTGGTAGCTGCCTGCTATACATGAAGTGGGGTGTTTCATAAGCATTGGCTATATATGCCCATTCCATAGTGCTGAAGAGGTAACATGCCTTATGATAATGCTTGGATTCGAAAGTTTCCTGTTCTATATTTTTTTTAAGGGAAAAAAAACAAGAATAAGAGATTTTGTTGTGTCTAAATCAGGTAAAATCGTGTTTTGTTCTCTTACTTCCCTGAGAACACACCTTTAAAATTCACTATAATGCTGAAGCTTTGAAATGCATTGGTACCTAACCTTTTAAGATAAAAAGATCATATGGGAGTTTTCTTTCGCTTTTCTTGACTTGTGATGCCTAGACCCTTGGTAACATGACATGTTAGGAGATTGTGGTTCTTTTGCATTACAATATAGTCGTGTCTGGTGCTTATAAATGTAATGTTCAGAATGTGCTTATGAACTGGAAGTATACTCTGACCAGACCACTGGCACAGTTGTGTTTGAAACTCTGTAAGAATTAAAAGCCTGCAGGGGTTAGAACTTGGTTAGCATTTATGCTATGAACTGAACTTGTGATGATCTTTTCACAGAACACAGTTGGTAGCTGAACCTTGAAGAATTGCTTGTCTGTTAAGTGTTTGGATCCCATTAATATTTTTATGCAATCCTCTTTTCTTAAAAACGTTGAAGTCCCTTTCCTTAGGTGGAATGTTGTTCTCTCTCTGCACCTCTGCAGAGGCAAGAAAGCCAGACCAAACCCATGTCTTACAATCTGGTCCATTTTTCCTTGGCGTGGTTTATATATCCTTCAGGGAATGGTGGAATGATTTCTTTCCTCCTCACCCCATTTCTGCACCCGCTTTGAAGCAACCTGTCTCTGCTGGTGGCCAGAGTGTACCTCACTGTCTCTGCATTGTTCCCCATATTGATGCTGCAGATGCATGTGACAGGCAGGTCTCTCAGCAGCTTGCTCTGAGAATTGGCATGTAAAACCAGAGACTGATGGAAAGAGAGGCTTAAGTGTTACAGTTTAAGCGTAGCAATTGGAACATCTTGTCCTTGGTTTATGCATCTTCTGTAATGTCCATAGAGGAGAGAGGTGGCACTGTTTGGAAAGAAAGAGACCAGTTCTCTCAGAAGGATCCCAGCCCATGAATTCCAGTCTTCGGTTACAAAGTTTTTGTAACTTGAGAATAAGATTTATAGATGCATGTAGTTGAAGATATTGACAAAATGTAAAGGTTTGAAATTGGCACAACTCTGATACTTGAATGGTGTTGCTCTCATCATTATTATTGATAAGAATTAGCTGTAGTTTTGTAATACCTACTGCGTAGTTTATACTAGGAAAAGTACCGCCATTGAAGGAAATCTAAGAGTTACACTTCAAAAATAATTTTCTTACATCATAATATTATCCTAGAAGAATAACGATAAAATTTTTTTGGGGGGTGGGGGGTCGTTTTTGTTAGTTTTGTGGGATTTTGGTAAATTTTTCTGGTTTTAATTTGTGCTACTTGAGAGAAATGAATGCAATTTACAGTGAGCCCCGCTTTGGGGTCGTACTGTTGTTTAGATTAATGAAACCCATCGTGGCTGTCTTTTGGTGGTTGCTGGTTGTAAGTATGTATTCAACCATACTTAACGTTTTTTTCTCATTGAAAGCTAGTACTTCAAAATGAGACAAAGGAAAAGAAGTAATAACTTGAACTTAAAAGTGTGTATACCAAGTACAGAAATTATTACACAGGAAATAGGTCTTTCAGACAAGTGCTTTGGAGTTGTTGAGGCTTCACTGTCCTTGTAAAAGCTTGGTTTTATTTCTGATTTTAGTTAGAATTCTCTGTGATTAGCAGTTGCTAAATATGGAAATGTTAAAACTTTTTACTGGAGAATGGTTTGTTGTTTAATGACTTAAGAAGACTGAATGCAGTTTGTCAGGAAGTAAGGACTGGCTTAAGATGTCTGTTGTAAAATCCTGGTGTCAGAATATCAGTTATCAAATAGTTGAGAACACAGCAGAGAAATAATTTAGTTACAATTTACAGCTTGTGATTATTTTATAGAAGAAAATAGTTCTGATGCTTCCAGTCTAATCTGGAGTGAGGAAAAAAAGTTTTGGAATGTTCTTATTTTTATGAACTATAATATTGGTATATAATACAGAGGGGGTATAGCATAAATTCTGAAAACACGTGCTTGCCTATGTACCATGTAATGTCATTTTTACCATTGGTTTTATTTTAAGATTTTCAGCACTGTAGCAGATGAAATCTACCTTTTTGGTAAACATCAGAATGCAAGTTGGATTGACATGACAGTGAAATAGTTTGAAAATACATGCGATTATTTAATGGTGGTGTAGAATTAGAAAGATTTTGCATCAGTTCATAATACTGTATTTATTCAAACTACAAGAGTACTTTCAGATCCTCCCCCTCTCTCCTGAAAGCTGTTTTCTTTGGTCAGGTATTGAATAATTTATATCATGTGAGACTATTGCACATGATGTATTCATCCCTTGTTTAGCTCTTACATTAATGGTTTGGCATGCTAGCTGTACATTGATATGGTAGGTGCTTTCCATTTTTTCTGTACCAACTGTTTAAATATATCTTGTGCCTCAGTAACTACAAATGGGAAATAACTTGAATTATTTTATTTCCCTTGATGGTTTTTATGCAGAAAAAAAGATTCCTTTTTTAATCTATATGTATTTGTACAGTAGATTAAAGGAGGGCTTTAAAAATGATTCAGATATTTATGCTAACCTTTTGTTCAACGGGAAATGCATGTGGAATCTGAACAGTGAAATTTTGATATTAGGCTAGCTATTAGCCACAGTATTGGACAGGTACAAAATACTTGGTTTTTTTCACCTCTTGTACCGATCATATGGTTTGATGTATTGCCATGTAGCAGGTAATTTTTATTCAGTCTTTAATTAGCTTTGCACTTTAAACTGTAACTTGTAGGTAATTTTATTTATATTCTCTCTGGGGGTGGGGGAAAGAGAAGGCACTGCACCAATACAAGAAATTCTTACTTAACTGCTGATAAAAGTATTACTTTGAGAGGACAGTTGCGCAGACTAGGAGAAGGATTAGTACTGCAAAGTACTGGCCCAGGATGGATTGCTTGGAAAATCTTGTAAGCCTGTGGTCAGATAACACTCTGCTGCCGCTGCTTACTGCCTTTGCTGCTGCACTGTTACAGGGCTTGCTAGGTGAGCATAAATCAAAAAGCAGTAATTTAGTTTTAAAAGCTAACATGAGATAAAGAATAGATGGACTTGATTTTGTGTGTGTGTGTGTGTGTGTGTGTCAGAGGGGTTAGGGTATATACTAAGATAGCCGTATGTATTTTAGGACATATAAGGAAGTATTTTAGTAGTTTTACTATTGATAACATTTCCAAAATTAAGTTGTTAAATTTCCAAAATGAGTGACCCAGTAAAACTTTAATTTCTGTTAGCATCAGGCTGTGGAACTGACTTCTAAAAAGCAGCTTCTGTGACTGGGATCTGAAAAGTTTTGAGTGTTGTAGGGACTGATAAACACAGATCTCTCCCCTTTAGTAACGACCCAGGCTAGTGGCTGATGGAAAGTCATAGCCCCCTTGTAGCCGATCGATCAGCGAGCAGGATAGTGTCACGATCCTTTGAGGGTTTGAGAGACAGAGGCTGCTGCTGCCGCCCTTGCTTTATATCCTGTACCTGGTGTGTACCTGGTGTGTACCTGGGCAGGAGATGCCGGTTGCCAGTGTCAGGCACCTTCCACAAGCACCAGAAGAGAACCAGAAGCGCCCGGGCAGCAGCCTCCCAGGTGAGTGAGTTGCAGTAGCACTTCCACATCGCTGCCGGGCTGCAGAAAGTGAAGTAAAACATGCCCAGGATCACTGGCGTCTGCCACGGTGCAGAGGGAGGCTGTGCAGCTGCGTTCGGCTTCTGAAGAGAGAGGCAATTGCTTCCAGAGTAAGTCTGTCAGTCTTTGCATTTAGAGGCTTCATTTGAAGGGGGCTGAGCGATGCTGCTTTTCAGAATACACATCTGTGCGTGTGGGAAGGGAACCTCCTGAGAAGGGTCGGAAGTGGTGCCGGTCAGTAGCTGCTGTACCCCCCTTCCCCCCGTATTCATAGTGGCACAGGCAGGGACGCTTAATGATAAGTATTCTTTCAGATAATCTTAATTTTTTTAATCGGTGGAAAAGGATTGCTTATTTCTCGTGCGATACTTCAGTTTCTTGTGTTAAGTCTTTACTGATGGTTCAGTTGGGTCAAACGAACTGAAATTTATTTCCTTGAAATCTGTCAGTGGGGAAAGTAATACAAGATGCTCGCTCTTTAGTGTTTTTGCTCTTCCTTAAAATCAAGCAAGCAGAAATCTAGTCCCTGCGAGGGAGGGAAGGACGTGAGGAGCAGGTACTACCCGGCACAGCGTAGCAGCCCCTATAATTTGATAAGGCGATCTAAGCGGGTCAACGAGGAGGCACTTCCCTGCTCCTCACCGCTGCCTGAAGCCCGCTGAGGAATTCAGCGGAGCGCGCGTTTGGGCGCGACCTTCCCGGGCCCTGCTCGGGCCCCGCTGCCGGGCGCAGCGGGGCTGCTGCGGGAGGCCCGGCTTGGGATCCCAGTGCAGCGCCGGAGCCGTAATCCCCGTGTATCATCGCTGCGCAGCCCTGCCCTTGCCGGGGGGTGACATGTAGAACACGGGGCTAATCCGCGGTAGATGGAGCTAATTTCGCTTTAAACTTGAAAGCGTTAACGGCGACTTGAAAATGTGACAAAGCTCAATCGCGTTCCTTGTTTATGGCTTGTTTTCCGATTGGACAATAGGCAGCAGCTCTGCCCTGGCAACTGAGGGCTCCGATTTGCATAGCCCGCTCTGATTGGCCGCCCGCCGGGCGAGCCCGGCCAATGGGGCGGCGGGGTTTCGGTGGTAGGCTATGCTAATTACCCGCTGTTGCTGGGGTTCGGGGTGGTTTCCGCGCGCCGCGCTGCTGCATTGTGTTGCCTGGTGAGCGGCGTTGATAAATGAGCAGTTAATGAGCTGCAGCAGCGCCCGTACTGCGGGGCAGGCGCGGAGCCGGCAGCCCGGCCAAGGCAGAGTTTAATTGCTCTTCAGTCTCGCCCTCTCGCTGCATTGCCCCCGTGAATATCTCTCTTCTCTCCCCTCTTCTCTGTATATGTGTGTGAGTGCATGTACGTGTGTGTAGTTATATGAAAAATGTATGTGTGTATATATATACACACCACGTTAACGAGAAAAAAACACACATTTTGCTGGAATAGCTCGAAATCAGGATAGGGTGCATAGATGGAAGAGGACTGTTCTCGCTCTTTCCCCACTTAATTTTTTTTTTTTTTTTTTAATTAAAGTGCCTTGTATTGAGGTAACCAGATTTATGTAGAAAGGATGGCTACGGAACATTAATAAAGTCAGCTTTAATATCAGTACTTCCTAAAATGCAATAACCTCTGTATCCGAGATAAGTATCTGTAGCTGGTGTGAATATAGAATAATATATTTATAGAACACACACTTGCCTTTTAAAAATGGTGTATTCACATGTCTTCCCCTCCCCCCCAGAAAACCCACCCCAAAAAATCCACCAACCAAAAAGCAAACCCCTCCTCAGCTGTAACAGTTGAGTCTGGATATTTTTCTGTCCTATATATCATTCCTGCCTAGGAATATTGGGAAATCTGATCTTAAAATACTTCTGTTGCTTAAATCCGCGTCTGTTTCTTTTTGCTGCTTTCCAAACCTGCTTTTTCTCCTGTTCAATATGGCTTAGTTTACCTTCTTCAGCCCTCTTCCCTGGTCCCTTCCCCTGTCTTTCTTAGCTGTCCAAATTGTAGGCTTTCTTTGCATAACTGCTTACATTCTTTCTGTCCAACTCAGTAAAACTGACTGTAGGGTTAATGAACTATTTAACTGAGTAAATCCATCTACATAGGTTCTGTGTTCCTACCCCACTCTGTTTTCCCTTAGCATAGGTATCAATATATGCCTGAGGTTTGATACCACCTAGCATTTTCTAGTAAAGGTGGAAATTACTTTCACTGGCATATTTTTGACAAAGTATAACCCTGATGTCAGCAGATTACAAATCCTTTGAGTTCAGTTGGAATTGAAATTTTGGTAAAGGTGGTTCCATTTGGCAACTATTGTTTTGCAAAGTATTTTTTCAAAGCATATAAATATGCTTTTTGTTTTTTTTTACAAATCTGGATTAATTAGTACTTTAATACCATGAGAACAGACAGCATTCTCATGATTTAATGTTTCTACTTTAGGACTAAACAAGTTTGGTTTTTAAACTAAACATTGGATCACATTAGTTCAGATGAGCAATAGCAGCCGTTTACAAGTTACTCTGTTAAGACTGAAGCTTACTGTTAAAGAGCAGCCTATGATTAAATCTGATTTTTACTTTGAAAAATTAAAATTTCACCAAGTGTTTTGTAATTTTTCAGAATACTGGCAGCAGAGATAAATCCAATTGCTATTGAATAAGGCAAGTATTTCTCCTGCTAAGGAGAAATACTTGCTTTATTTTAGAAGCTAAAAAAATAAGGTAAAACGCAGTTTGTGCGCGCTTGAAGTGGAGTTCACTTGAAGCATTGTGAAAAGTGAGTTTAGAGATTCTTTTATAGCATATTTAATGGAATGACTTTCATGAAATTATGTAAATTTAAACTTTGTCACTAAATTTCTGTTGTCTGTATTACGAAGTTACCATGACTTTTCTCCTTTATGTTTTTTTCCACTTACTGAATTTGTCACAACTTTCTATATAAACAGTGTTTTCTGATTGTATTTGTATTTTTGACAGGTTGCACTGGGAACTGAAGGACAGGTGTAGGCCTTTCACCTAGATTAAATATGCTTACATAGTTGGAATTAAGTGGTTGTTTTTAAACCTTTGTTTGGAATAATATTCACACTTCATTCTTTATTTCTATTTTAAGAGCTGTTAGGAACTTTCACCTTGATCATAAGAAAAGTAGATCTCCATTTTCCCCTGTCTTTGTGTTCCCTCTTTTTAAATGGCAGGATTTTCATTAAATTAGAAAACTTATAAACCATATAACCTTAGACATAATTGCATAAAATCATAAAATAAGCTTCAATTTGTAAGGGGAGAGAAAAAAAAAGTGTCAGAACCCTAGTCTTGTTACATTTTCACTGGTATTGGTATCCTCTGAAAAATGAGTGACTTATTCTTTTAAATATTTTAATAAAATTCTGAGGTTTTTCAGTTTTGAAGTAAATGTTAGCTGTCTTATTTAAAAATGGTTTATTAAATATTCAATAAGTAAGTATTGATTGCTCAGCTATTCGGTTTCGCTTACTTGTTTGGCATAACACAAATACCATGTTGGGCTGAATCATCAGCCAGACTACTTGAGTTTGACCAGTGTTTCTCAAGCAACAGGTCTATAATGAAGAGTTACAATATGGTAGGAAAACTTCCAAAGAAGATTAAACATATGTTAGAAAAAGATAAAACCTTCAATAGTAAATATGTTGCTGTGTATACAGTTACACAGTTGACAATGTTTCTTCTCTAAACACTAGAGTATCCTCTCTGAGGATCACTTGAAGACAGGGTGTCAAAAGGGAGCTTAAAAAAGAAATACCCACTCCCAACAGTAGAATAAACAAAGCTGCTGATGAGAAACCTCTCATTCATTTCTTCCTGTCAGTATCGTTGCCTTTTTTGCAGGAGGGCAGCCTTTATTTCTGTTAATATTCAGCAGAGGCCATCAAATGAAAACTGCAAGTTCCCAACAAACAAAAGGAGGTGGTGCTTAAGGCAGCCTGTGAGTAAGCTGTGAAGTCTTTTGCCATGCAATCTTCTGGATTCTAAAAGCTGAAATGCAGAAAGTGGTTCAACAAGTCCATGGAAGAAAAGGATGCATGATATGTAGGCATATATACATGCCAATCACAAAGACTCTGTGACATGTAACTGCTGGACTGGAGACTAGACGAATAAGCTTGGCACTACTGCTGTGCACTTGCCCTGCTCTCTTCCAAGATGGCTGCTGTTGGCCACTTTCAGAGGCTGGTCACTGATTTGAATGGCTCTTTGGTTTGATATATGAGTAATTCCTACGTTAGTGCCTTGTTGCTTGGAAGAGCGATGTTACTTTTCTGTACTTAGTCCAACATGAATCAAGTTGCCCCCTCTTGTTTGGTTTTGTTTGCAAGTAGAAATGAACGTCCAGTTCGGATCTCTTTCATTTGATTTACTTTGTCCCAGATTCTTGAAACCAGCCTCCTGTAAAGCTGCTTCTCTGTCAACCTCTACAAAGCACAGATTTACCAACTAGTGTGTGTTCCTGGTCATGGTAAAATCTTTCTAATTCCTTATATTCAAAATTAGAAATTTTAAATCAGGGAACCCTCTTGTGTTTAAACTGTGTCTCCCTGTTTTTTTGCAGAACAGAATAAAATCCAGTCCTGTAAGAATATTGCAGAAGAAACTTGTTGTTTGTGAATTGCATGGGTACAAAATCTATGCCTACTCTGTACAATATATAATTTTATTTGGAGCACAGTCTGAGGAGTGTCAAGGGATATTATGTTAAATACAATGAAAATAAAAAGATCTACTGTATGGCAACCTATTCAGTGGGTGCTACTTCGATTCTGTCCCTTAAAATAAATAGGGTATTCGTGTAACTAAATAGTATTTTAACTTATTTACATAGAGGCACTAAATTAAAACAGTGGAAGTATTCTGGTGTTCCCCAGCTTCTGTGCACAGCAGTTTTAATGTTCTTTCAGTCCAGTGTATACCTAGGTGGAGACTTCTGGTCTATGTGAAGGCCTGTACATAGGTTCAGTTCTCACTGTTTACTTGTGAGGTTGTAGATGGTTGGGTTTTTTTACATGCTTTTAGGCAGCCTGCTTCTCAAGAATAGAACTGTGAAAGTAGATTTCTCACAGAGCTTAAGATTTTGACTTTGACAGTATGAGAGTACTTGTGTTTCCTGTAGGTTTTAGCTGAGAATTTTGGCAAACTTGAGCTTCATTTATAAAAAAAGTAGTTTAACTTGTACAAAATTTTCTTAGTTCTAAGATTCTCCAGAGTATACTCAAAAGTAATATCTATATGTTAATGAAATACAGATTTATATAGTGTTGCCAGTGGTTTAAATTGTAAGTTACTCTTGAGTTTTAGAAATTTCCTTCTCTTGTTATGGGAGGATTGTAGTGAGAGCGGCATTCAGTCTTTCTGGTACTAGAGTTTTGAAGTGGCATGGGAGAGATACATACCACAATCTCTTTCCATTATAGGTCTTAGCCACTACAGTAGAGTGAACTAGTGTCCACTGCATACAGGCCTTGCTGCACAAAAGCAAAAAAGCGCATGTATGCAAGTCCTGTCCCAAGTCCACTTTCTGTTGCAGCTCATCCAGGAAAGAGGATAGCCAAGACAGGAACATCACTGTCAGAACAGTTAACAAAGCCTACTCTTCAGCTGTCTTTTCTCCAGATTTTTTGCTCCATCTCAGCCATATGACCATACATGTGACAAGCAATTTGTGTCAAAGGTCTGCAAACTATTGGGAAAGATGGCACCCACGAGGAATTTTATGTCACCTCCTAAGCACTTAATCTTCTCCTCAGCTTACTCCACTGGGAAAGAGCACAAGCAGGAGGATTCTGTGGGCTGTGTGTATTGGCCTGGTGAACAGGACTTGACTTGAGAGTGTACTTGTTTCTAAGCATAGGGATTAATTTTGCTTTGAGAGAAAGTGGTGTTTGGCATTTCTGTACAGGGAAGTTGGCTGAATAGTTATTGTAGAATAGCTTCTGAAGTAGTCATTCTTAATAATATAATTCCTCCACAATAATACATTTCCTTCCAGACGAGGAACTAGTGTGGGATATTTATAACGGAGTTGTTTGTTCTACAGTAGCTGCTGCAGGTAATTTCCCTTTGTTCCTTGGATTCTCTCGCAGCTTTCCTCATTCCAGAACAAGCTGAGTGAAGTCCATGTACCTTCATGTTCTCATGCAGTCATTTTAAATGCAGTACATGAGGACAATAGGCAAAGCTGTGTTTCAGTAGAGCAGTAGTTCACTTAGAGTTCAGGTTGGCGTTTGCTTATTGCTTCAAAGATGATTGTTCTAAACTCTGAAATCCCAAGTGCTTGACATTTATTATGCTTAGGCAGAACTCGTGTGGGTCTAACTTGTCTTAAATGTGGGTTTGTTTGAACAGAGAGTTCTCAAGATACAAGTGTTTGTCTCTAATTGCTATCTGGTTTAGGATGTGCTAATACAATGCAGAGGTGGTTGGATATTAAAGTGAGTCTTCTCACTTTTTTCCAGACTCATTTCTTAGAGGTACAGCTGAGATACCATAATGGTCATTGGTATTGAGAACTTTTCCAAGCACGGATTTTGAAAAACAAGATTGACCAGAACTCTGCAAAACTATTAAGTTTGGGAAAAAAAAGGTGGATCTTATGGAAGAGGGCTGTACAGTTCCTTAACTAATACAGGATTTTCTTTGAAGAGACATTTGTCTGTTTTAACATTCAGTAATCTGAACACAGAAAATCAAAAATAACAAGAAGATGGATGTCCTCATCTGTGATGGCATAGCAGGGTTTGGAAATAAAAAGATTTGAAGTCTGAATCAGTCACATGCAGTACCAAGAACTACCATACTTGGTCTGTGGTGTAGGCCCACAAGCTCTTGAACTTTGAGTGTGGAAATGAGAATACCCATTGTGGTGAATGATAACAGTTCACACTTCTATTCTCTGGTCATGTTTTCTGGCAGGTTCTCATTCAGCTGCAAACATATCACTGAGATGGAATACCTCTGCACATTGCTGAATGACCCAAATAGCAGATAGCAGAGAGGGAATAGGGAAAGGGAGGATTGGGGCAGGAGAGAGAAGAGGTGAAAGGCAGTTCAAAACATTTAAGGGCAAAACAATGATCCTTATAGGGAAAATGTTGAAGAACAGAAAGAAAAGTTCTAGCAATGCAAAGAGAATGAGAGAAGATGATTTGTGCAGAGGAGAAAGTTTCATGCTTCAAAATGAGGCGACCCCACAGTCCAGGATAAACCCCCAAGGGGTATTGCCACTGATTTCCAATTTAGCTCTGCATTATTTCTGCCAGTTAAACACTATTGTGCCATACTTTACAGGTCTCTAATTTATGGATTCAATAAGAAATTCTGCCTCTTCTTTGAGCTGAGTTGAACAAAGAAGTGGGAAAATGGGGACAGCAGTGTTATTAGTAAACAGCCAAAGCCTTCTGTGAAAGTAGTAATCCCTGCCTCAAAGCCAGATGCAGAGGACTTGGGTACAGAAGGAGCTACAAAGTTATAATTTTAAAAGAAACAGGTTACTCAGCAGGTTAGTGGCAAGTTCTCAAACATGGGAAGTGACTATGTTTGAACTTTTAGAAGTATGAAATAGAATACTGGTGTGACTTTCACTGCTTTTACCTACTTCTTGCACAACAGTCAATAAACAGTGAAGTATTTTTAAGGCTGTTGCAAGTTTTGTTATCAAGTAGAGAACTCTGTGTACTGGTGTCATGAAATCAAGATCAGCTGCTGCACTGGAAGGTGCTTCTGTCAGTCTTGAAGGCAGAATTCTATGACTCACAGGGTCAGAAGTGTTACAGCGGTCCTTTTTTGGGTTTTATTTTTGTGAGCTAAGTAGGTATGAAGAAATAATAAGGAAATGTTACTTAATGTTTTAATGATTTTAGTATTTGAGTTATCAGTAATAGTCAGCATGGATTCACCATGGGGAAATCGTGCTTGACCTATCTGATAGCCTTCTATGATGGTGTGACTGGCTGTGTAGATGAGGGGAGAGCAGTGGATGTTGTCTACTTCGACTTCAGCAAGGCTTTTGATGCTGTCTCCCATAACATTCTCATAGTTAAGCTTAGGAAGAGTGGATTAGATGAGTGGACAGTAAGGTTGATTGAGAACTGGCTGAATGACAGAGCTCAGAGGGTTGTGATCAGCAGTGCAGAGTCTAGTTGGGGGTCTGTAGCTACCAGTACTTCCCAGAGGTCACTACTGGGTCCGGTCTTGTTCAACATGAAGGGACGGGGTGTAGCCTCAGCAAGTTTGCTGATGATACAAAACTGGGAGGAGTGGCTGACACACCAGAAGGCTGTGCTGCCGTTCAGTGAGACCTGGACAGATTTGAGAGCTGCGTGGGGAGGAACCTCATGAATTTCAGCAGACAAGTGTAGAGTCCTGAGCCTTGGGAGGAGTAACCTGATGGACCAGTACAGATTAGCGGTTGATGAGCTGGAAAGCAGCTCTGTGAAAAAGGACCTGGGAGTCCTGGTAGACAAGTTAACCATGAGATAGCAATGTGCCCTTGTAGCCAAGAAGGCCAGTGGTATCCTGGAGTGCACTAAGAATTATGTGTCCAGGAGGCCAAGGAAGGTTCTCCTCCCTCTCTACTTGGCTTCTGATGAGCCCACATCTGAAGTACTGTGTCCCTCACATCTGAAATACTGGGCTCCCCAGTTCAAGAAAGACAGGGAACTACTGGAGAGAGTCCAGTGGGGGGTTACAAAAATGATTAAGGGACTGGAGCATCTCTCTTATGAGGAAAGGCTGAGAGACCTGGGGCTGCTCATCTTGGAGAAGAGGAGGCTGAGATGCTTACTAATGCTTTAAAAAAGTGGTTGTCAAGAGGATGAAGCCAGTCTCTTTTCAGTGGTGCACAGTGATAGGACAAGGAGAAATGGGCACAAACTGGAATGCAGGAAGTTCCATCTAAACATAAGAAAAATCATCTTTACTTTAAGGGTGACAGAGCACTGGAACAGGCTGCCCAGAGAGGTTGTGGAGTCTCCTTCTCTGGAGACCTTAAAAACCTGCCTGGACATGGTCCTGGGCAACCCGCTCTAGGCAAATCTGCTTTGGCAGAGGGTTGGACTAGATAATCTCCAGAGGTCCCTTCCAACCCCTGCCATTCTATGATTCTGACTTTGTCTTCTTTTTATCCTTCACTATCAGTATACTGAAATAGAATACTTTGATAGAACTATGACAGAGGGACAAAGACAGTCATATACATACCTTGAGAAGCAGAGTATATATGTAATGAATTGGGTGACAGAAATGCAAAGAAACTATCTAATTGTTATGGGGATTTTCAGATGCAGTCCCACATAACAGAGGAGCTGATCTAACAACTCCCTGATTGAAAGAGAGAAATTCTGTCACTTTGTTCTGACATCTGTGACACAGAGTCACAGAACTTTAGAAGTTGGAAGAGACCTCTGGAGGTCACCTGGTCCAACATCACCCTACTCAAGCAGGGCCACCTAGAGCCGGTAGTGCAGTACTGTGACAAGTTGGATTTTGAGTACCTCCTGGGATGTGTTATCCACAGCTGCTCTGGGCAGGCTGTGCTAGTGCTCAGTCAGTGACTATGGGAAAGGCTATAGCACGGCTCCCAATTTTATTAGACATCAGTTAGCCATGTCCAGATAATAGACTTTACAGTGGCCCAACTATAGGGAAAACTTCAGTTGAAATTTTCATATTCTTAGATACCAAATATAAATGACCACAATACACAATTTTTTTCAGGAACAGTAATCTGCTCTTGAGGTGGCACACAGTCCCCTGCAACCCTTGACAGTCAATTGATGACTATTTGTGCATTGCTTTATGTTGGAAGGAGAAGGCCAACAATGCATTGCAGCACTTTATGGTACTTTTGGGGGCAGGAGGTAATGTCCAAATGAGTTATGTAGGCTGATGTCAAAATGGGAACCACTGAATCTAAAATGGATGAGGTAGGAAATTGAATTTTGAAACTGCATTGAGTTTTTAAAAATCTATGCAAAATTGTACAAAAAAAATTCCTATATTAAACCAACTGTAGTTCATTTATAGACTGTCCAATAATTACCATCTCAAGTATTCTTCTACTTTGAGTTACTAATTTCTTTGATACTCAGAAAAGTCATTTAAAACAAAGCTATTTTGAATGAAGTATTTGCCATCCTCACTAAATAAAGAAAAATATTCTTGAACTTATGCTCTTCCCCTGTGTTAAGATGATACTTTAAAGAAACTCTACCTTCTTCCATATGATAGGGCAATCCATTTTTTGAGTATCTGTATTTTCAGATAGTTCTGAGTTGTAAACCTCTTTTGAAGTTATAATTTAAGTTTTCTCTATCATCCCATTTATGCTGTTGGTCCTCTTTTAAACATTTCCTTATGGTTATAGTTAACAGTGACTTACTTATACAGTAGTGTAGCTTTTTATTAATGCTCACTTCTTCCTCACTTGTTACTTTCCAGAGAATGTAAATTTACAAAAGTCAAGAAGGTTACTATTGTTGTCATTTTTATTTGGCTTTATAAGGGTGTATGGAATGTCACTAATGAAGTAGAGTATTCTGAGCAGCTTCACTGCAAAAGAGCTGTTACATTCCTGACTTGAGGGAGAAAGAGACATATGCTCTTGTGGCTGAAATAAGGGATGCCTTCTGTAGCTGGACCTTCTTTATGACAAGTTCTGATTCAGTCATTGTCACGGGCAAATAAATGTTTGTTGTAAACTCTAATGACTTAAACTGCCATTTATACAGAAGGGTGTATATTTTTATGCCATTCTCTGAACATTAGGTAAAGCCCGTTTGTAAGATGATTCTACCCACTCCCAATCTGTAGTCTCTTCCCTTGATGTACTTCACGCATAGATATCTTGGCCTACTTTTTGTTTTCTGTCACTGTGTTTCCTTCCCAAGCTACTTCATAATGTGATCATTTGAACTTAGTGATTAGAAGGGAAAATTGATGATTGACTAGGCCTTGTTCCTTAAATATTTATCTCCTGTAGAAGTTATGAATGGGGTGTGGTAACGAGTTCCTGTGGATTTTAATACTCCCATGGTGGTCAATAGATTGTTCACTTTTTGCGTGTCTAGAGCTCTCCAAATGAACTTCAGCCACCAGGGATTCTGTGAACCTTGATTAATGGATTTACACAAACATTCCTATTTCTATAGGTGACTGGCTTCTCAGCCTAAAACTAAAGGAGATCGAGATTGCTGTTCTAGCCAATTCTTCTTTCTCCCCTCATTTCTTCCTAATATGTCATTAGGTGTTTCTTAGCTCATAATAGTAAGTTATGAGTGTTCTCTTGGGATTAGATGTACTGGGGTAGGATTGCAGGTGTCATGGAACAAAGTCTGAAATGTGGCAAGGGCAGGTATTTCATCAGGGACTATACCTTGAGCATCACTTGTTTTTGTTGATAGCTAAGACTACTTTCAGGAACAGAGGTCTGTGAACTCCTCTGTCTCCATTTCAGTGACAGTAAGAAATTATAAAGATGAAAATTACTTGGCTACTGATTCTTCAGAGCCTTGTAGTTACAGTTCTTAAACTTTTGACCCAGGTAGTTCTTGCTCATTGCTAACATGGTTAAGGGTTGATACCACCATCTTCACAGAGACTATTAAAATGCCTTTCTGTTTAGTATAAGAACACACTCTTATGAGTGAGCCAGTTTCCATCCATCTACTTGTAACAGACTTCACGTCATGAGACTCTCTAGTCAAGCTCTTGTGTTTAATAATATCCCTTTTCTGAGATTCAGTGCTGCTCTGTGAAACCAACTTACATTTCTACCAGAGAACAAAGGTTTATAAAAAGTTTCTCATTGGATACAGTTTTGGTTCATGAATATTGACATCATAGGTTGTGTATGACTTTCCTCCAGGCAAACAGATAACAGCCTGTTAATCACAAACATTGAATCTCCAAGAAATTTTGCATTGATTTAATGAAGAAGTTATTTGTCAAACTGGGGTTCTTAGAGAAACTTTCTTTGTAATTCTTCAGTCCAGTTGTCTTGTTATAAATTAGTGAGCTCTTTTCTCGGGCATTGCTGTTGAATTAAGTTAGGTAGTGCACTGTTCAGTTTATCCTCAGATTTGTTGTGATCTTTTGAGCGAGCGTTGAAAGGTACTATGAAGTCAAGTTGTACATGTGAATTCTATGCTACCAGAATTTTGTGTGTGCATATGTGAGCTTTCTGCTTTTTTAGGGACATATGCAAGTGCAGAATTTTTTAAAATAAAATTTGTTTTTATTAAGTTATTTAATTTGCTAGATATCTAGTATGCTATTGGGAAGCTGTGGCCTGCGGTAAAAAGAAAATATAAGAAATAAAACTTTAACTGACTCTACAATTTAGATTTTATGGGGTTTTTGACTGCTTTAAATATTGTTTTGACTTTTGATTCAGTCACCATAATGCTGCTGAGATTTTTCTTTTTTTCAGGTTAAACTGAAAATTGGCAGAAATTAAAAAAGCAGAAAGTAGACATACCAGATAGTGTCTTACATGTGTTCCCCCATTCTTATAGGAGTGTTCAGTATATCTTAAAAAGTAAATGTACACTAAATTTACCAAGTTGTATAGATGGAAGATTAACTCTTATTCAGTAGTGAAAATGGAGTTTAGATATTAAGGAAATACAGTAGTCTTAAAAAAAATGATATGCAGTTTTTGCATGATCTAAGTGGTAGATGGATTCATATATAAAGGAATCATTATATCTTTGAGATAGATCAGCTGATACCTTAGAGTCTGTACATATTTTCCCCCTGTAGAAATTAAGTTCATAATACATAATTTTATATTAAAGATGTTACTTGGAATGAAAACAGAAAAAGATACCAACCTTTTGAAAAGTTGACACTCAGATATTTAACTCATATTTTCACCATATTCTTAAATATCAGAGCTTGCTAGGATCTATATTTATGTTAAAAACAGCAAAGTAGTTTTTAATGGACATTTTACAGAAGAATTAGAGTAATTTTCTGTGCAATGTTAAGTTGACTTAGCTTATAATGGTTTTAGGTCAGGAATTAATTTATTTTATTTCCATTTGTAAGGTCATCTTGACACTTGTATCAAGTTACCAGAGGCACCATAGTGTACATAAAGGAGTTTTCATGTATCATAGTTATTTCATGGAGGTTTGAGAGGTTTTTGTTTAGTTTAGATTTTTATTATTATTATTAAGTAAAATATTTGAAGATTTAATGAAACATTGTGAAAATAATTTTTGCTGGTGCTTGTGGACAACCAGTTCATTTTCTGGAGCAGTTTGTTCTGTTAGTAGTACTGAACTGTAATACTGGAGAAAAATAGCAGTGGTCTGTCAGTGAGTATTTCACTGTACAATTTTACTTCACCCCCTTTTCAAGTAATAATGATTATATTGTATGTAGACTTGCTTATTTATAGCTGTTTGAATATTACTTTGACTTTTTAATTGAATATATTTTTCTAAAATGATCTTAATGTAAAATGGTGTTTGATTTCACCCCATGCAGTAGTTCTGCTGCTCTGATAGGTTCTTAGTAAATGATGCAGTATCATTTTCAATATTTTAATTTTTCTTAGAATAGGTGGTGAACTTAGCAGTCAGTCATTTTTAAGATGGTCAAATTGATGGGTGTGCTGTTCATCTACTGTTTTCTACTGATTATATTTTCTTGCAAGGTTTTGATTGTAGAGGAAATGGGAATTTCCCTTGATGGTCTGGTCCTTGATTATTTCACATCTTGCTTAATTTAATCTTTATCAAGAGCTGTGCTTCCAGATTGCAGCTTCTGATTCCACATGTATTCCTTCACTGTCAATGTTGGCTTCAGTGTGCCTGGCTGCTTGTCTTGTCCTGCTCTGCCTCTTATGTTATGCCAACATGGCAACCATTGAGAGAATTTCCCCCCTCTGGCATAGTCAGCAAAAAGCAAAAGGATGGATGTTAAATGTGGAACATGCTAAACATTCATTAGCAGACAAAACCAAATTGTACTTTGGTCTGTCCTCCACTGTTGGTGGACAGTGAAGATACAAGTAGACTGTGAACCAGTTCAATGCCCTCTGACAGGTGTCTGAAACAAGAGTTGAGAGGTGCGGGTCATGTCTCTGTTAGAAGCAGATTCTGTGCCTGTGGAATTCAGCATTTTTCAGGATATTAAGGAATTTAGAATTTTGTCCATACAGTTTGTCATTCTCCTGCAACTTGACACCAAGTGTTATGTTTGTCTCTTGCTTTGCAGTTACTTCTTGCAGTCTGATTTCACCTTCCCCAAAAGGAATTAATTCAATTTACAGTGCATGCTACCTATAGCTTGATGAAACGCAGCAGTAGGAGTCAGGAAGCTGCGTTGAAGTACAGTGTGTGTTGGGAGAAAAGTGAAAGTTAAAAATGTAGGCTAGTGAGCTAAGCAGTTTATAGGAAGGCATGAACACTGAGGCTGGGGAAGATGAGCTACTGGAGCTGGGCACTAGCTTTTCTTTTCTTTTGGTACAAGTCAGTCCAGAAGGTTGCTGTGGGCAGCCTTGAAAGGCAGAACTTGGGGTGTTTTTCTGGCTTTCATGGAACCCATGCACAAAATTCATATCTTTGAAAGTAACCCCTCTCAAATTTGGATTGAGTTATGACACATAGGTGAAGATGTTAGAAAAGGAATGTTAAGGATAAATAGGAAAAAACAATAAGTAATTTGTCACAGTGAAATGGGAAGAAGTACTTCAGCTAAGTCATCTTTACATGAGGATGATTTCTGAGTTCATTGTGTATGAAAACTCTTGTGTATGTGTTTATAATCTCTGTAAGATAGGAGAGGAGGCTAACAGGTAAATACTTTCAAGCTATTAACTGCATTAAAAACATTGTCTTTGCAGGAGGAGAGACTTCAGCATGCAAACCTTCATCTGTTCGGCTTGCACCATCGTTTTCATTCCATGCTGCTGGCCTTCAGATGGCTGGACAGATGTCCCATTCGCATCAGCAGTACAGTGATCGTCGGCAGCAGAACATAAACGACCAACAGGTTTCTGCCTTATCATATGCTGACCAGATTCAGCAACCTCTAACATTAACAAACCAGGTAAGTGGTAGAAAAAAAGTCATTTTAGATTTAATAATTCTTTCTCTAAATACATTATATGGCCACAAATTAGAGGATTAGGGCATATGTTTCTGTAGTTTGTTTGTTGTTGTTTCTTTTTTAAATAATTAGCTTCTGACTCTTCAAGGATGGGTGGACAAATAAGTTTCTGGAAGTTGTTTTTAAACATCTGGTATGTATTTATTGTGATTAGTCTACTTCTGATATTTTTGAAATGAAAGGTAAGAAAGATTGTCCAAGTGGAGAGCTGGAAAGAAGGTTTAATAATAGCTGCTTTTTTTTTTTAAGGGTCATTTGATGTTATGGTGATTACTTTTATTACGTGTTCTAATATAAAGTGTTTTAATGCAGTCACTGATAAGTATATTAGGAATATAGATATTTGCTCAAAAGACATCTTGTTAAGGAAGATACGCTTAAAAATAACCAACAAAAAAAAGTCTGAAGCTATTCTATCATAGGGTTTTTCTACCCCGATCAGTATTTCTTCCATACTGCTTTTGAGCTGCTAGAACTGCTGAAGTAATTTCCTAATAGTGCTTGGTTTATAGCTACAAGAACTAGTATTGCCCTGTGTAAAAGATAATTCTGTTGCTCTCTTAAAAGTGGCACAGCCCACTTGTGGAGACATGAACACAGGTTTCAAAGCTTAAAATGCAGATGTGTGTAAGTCAGAGCTTCAAAATTTGGCACAGGCTGATGAGACATGTTCCACTTAAAAGAGGATGGAGGGTGAAGTCTTTTGCTGCTGCCAGGTTCAGGTCTGTTCTTGTGTTCAAGATGGCTTTGGTAGAAAAATCTACAGTACCATCAAGAGAATCTCTGTTGGTATTGCTCTGTAGGAAGGCACTTAGGCAGAAAGAGGGAAGGATTAGAGAGGATGAGAATGCTCAACCTAGGTGCCAGGATACTTGATGCTTGGATTTGGAGGTCTGTAATGACTAGGGCTCTCTGAAGAATGGCAAAGTGAATGGACTAGCAAAGGATGTTTCTGCTTTCATGAGAGCCGCTCAGTAGGAAGGGTAAATCTCTTCATATATAATAGTATTTAGCTTGAGAAATCTATAAAAGTATTTTATGTGACTTTTTTTAGGTTAGAGGTCCCCCAAAACCTCCACAGTAAAGTGAGTGAATCAATCTACCAATTAAGAAAAGTTGCTATGTTCCTTAAACCCTTTAAAGTATTTATCTAAGCATTACAATCCGGAATCACATTCGTTAGCTTTAGTGTACGTTAGTGCTTAGTTGTTCATCCTTTCAAACCAAAAAGCAAAACTGAGGAACTTTAGGATGTATCACCATCCACTGCTGTTTGTGGTCACAATGGCTTTAAAATGGTAACTGAATAATAGAAAGCTGAAGAATAGTTTTCAGAGAATAGCCAGGAATAGTTGACCAAAGAATGCAACCAACCTAAATGAGGATGTAAATGTAAGGGAAAAGCTGTGATTGGCTCCAGGAAGTTATCCATATGAAGAAACGATCAGTTGGACACCTTGATAATGACAGTCACGCTGTCTTTGTACCACTAACACTGTCTAATAGAGTCAATGTTTTTATTTTTCCAGTTCTATCTGGTTTCCTCTGCATTGTTGCTTCTGTCTTTCTGTTTTACTGTAATTCTGTTGTTAAAGTCTTTATAGTCCTCTGCCTAAGCAGCTCAGAACTGTTACTCCTTTATCCTTTGTGAGCTGCTTTCAGTACCCATGGCTTTGGTGGGCAACTCTTTGAAGTCTTCTAACTACTTGCCTTTTGTGACTCTTTCCTCCTTTGAGTTCTTGTGCTTCTCCCATCAATAAGTCCGTAAAGAGCTCTCCTTAACAGATTCCAGGTTGGTATGGAGGTTCTATGTGGTACTCTATTGGGAAGTCTCAATGGCTTTTTGCCTTTGCACTGCACTTCTGGTTAATCTTATCTGCAAAACCAAATCCAGGTGACATCTTTATGCTGGTGTGTCAGATCATCTGCTCTAGATCTTGTCTCTGTGCAAAAAAATTCTTGCTCTTTCTCTTGGAATAGGCATTTTGTCGCCTCTAGTTCATCTTTATTAAAACATAACTCTTACTCTTTTTTTTTTTTCTTCTTATAAAAGCCATGACCCTCTATTGTTGAAGGCTTTGTGCTGTCTTACATTTCTCCTTTGCTATGGGCTACCATCTTGCCTTTTGCTCCAGATGTAATCTGAATACCATCTAGGTTTTCATGTCTAAATGACACATACATCTTACAGATCCTTTCTTTATGACATTCCTACAGGAATCCTTTTTATTCAAGATATTGATTTGAATATGCTGCAACTTGTTTCTCTTTGTCCTTGATAAAAGCAGTTCTGTCCTGTATATGTCAATTTGGGAAAACACTTGCAGAGATCATTTTCTGAACAGTCCTTGTGTGGTTATTTCTCTGTTGGAATCCCACCACTACTTCTTCTTCTTGTTACATGCTTGTCTGTTACTAAAGCTTCTAACACCAGACTAACCTTTTAATAATGGCACACTCTTCAGTCATGTAAGGTGACATACTTCTGTGTTTTCAAGTACATATGGTTAAGAAGATGATGTTTTTAAACTTGGACGGCAAAAGGAGCAGGCTGAATGTCTGTTATAGAAGGCTTGATAGATTGATCTAATATGTTAGATCATAAATAAAACAAGGAGGAAAAAGATGGCTTTTGGCAGCTACAGGAAGTGTAATTCGTGAAGTGTAGATCGTTTTAATGCAATGTCTTGCACCCAGTCAAACAGACAAGAAGTTAGATCTCTGAGCTTCGGTTTTACAGAATTTCCTAATGCAACAGTGGTTGTGGGCAGCCTAGGAGATCAGGTCAGCTTCGGTACTACCAGTTTCCACAACCTCAGAGTAGCTCATTTGGGTGCAAGCGTCCCAACTTCTGATGAATGCGAAGGGCCCGTCCCGGTTCTCCTGGCAGCGCTTCATTACCTCCTTGGTCCGGTAGCCAGGCGGGTCGGTGAAGCGGGAGTCTCCCCGGGTCTGCGGCGCTTGTGCCGGGACCGCGTCAACTCTTTCCCGGGCTCCAGCCCCCATCTGCTGGCCGGAGTGCCGCACTGCACTGCCTGCCAGCCGGGCGCTGCTCTGCCTGCCTGGGAAAGCCGGCCCCCTTCTCTCTCAAATACTCCATCGTTTCAGTAAACTCGCTTCGGTTAGATAATTTTCAGAGAAGCTTAGCCTATCTTTGAGTGAATCTTGAAGGAAGTGAGAATAAAATTGTTACAAAGATTACTTTCTTGATTGTTAACATTTGCTGAACTTCCTAAATGGAGTGTTTTGTCCAAATCCATACAAAACTGACTTGCTTGAAAATAAACCCCAGAGTGAAATCCCAGCTTCTAGGCTGCTGAAGTTTTATAAAAGTCATAGCAAGTTCCTGTCTGAAAGTAAATTTCTTCAGGCTGCAGCAAGATACATAAGGATACTGTTTGTCAGTTGTGAAGAGTAACTGTTAAGTTTTAGCAAGTAGAACAGCAGCATTTTCTGTAAATGATGTCATTTTGATAAATAGCAAAGGTGATCTGCCTTACTATGTTTTTTTTCAGGGTTATTTTGTGTCTGTCTTTTTACTGAGAACTGATTCCTTTTTTGGAAGAGTATTGTCTTGTTCGAGTTCCTGTAATGATTTTCATTCATAACCAAATAATGGGGAAGCTAGGCCTTGAATGTTAATTTATTGTTTTTATTCCTGCTCTGTCCTGCTTGTTTACTGATTTGCAGACCATACTCTGGTATTTTATGAATCATTCACAGTTGCAGATTAAAGGTTAGGAAACAGTAATGACAATTTTTATTAAACTTATGTAAATTATATGTATTCATATTATACATTACCCTGAAAATATTATTTCTATAATCTCTCTTGCACCTTTTGCTTTATGGCTATGGTGGCCAAAACTTACCCCTATCATCATTGGCAAGGAACAAATAACAGGAAGATACTTCAAAGCCAACCAGATTGCTTTGTTTTTCACTTATTTATGAGGTTTTAAATTGCAGTTAAAAACTTTCAGCTCTGTCCTCCTTTAGTGTGGTGGGTTTTTTTGTTGTTTTTTTTTTCATTCAGTAGTTTAGCTTATGGCTTTTGTTTCCTGAAAACTGCTGCGTTGTAAGGGTTTACTTTTTAAATCTGTGATTGACCGAGTACTGGGCCTGCTGGTGAAATGGGGTCCTGCTCTCAGCCGTGTGGTCTTACCTCCCTGAAAAGTGCCAGAGCCAGCTTCAGGAAAGCAGTGAGAGCATGTGGCCTGGAGTGAATAGATGAGACAGAGACATTTGTGGGACTTTTCTCCTTTGACACTAACAAACAGTAATATTTCTTTGTCCAGTTTCAACTGGTTACATCTTGAGTGTTCAACATAGCCTGATGTGAATATAAGAGCAGAGCTTAAAAGTTTTTGCTACTTCAAACAAGCATTTTTTCTGTGCTTTGCTGATGTTTATATTCATCATGGATACTCAGATTGCCTGAAGCTTTTTTCAGTGAAGTACAAAAAATTAGAAAATTGATTTACCTGGTAAAGAAGTTGAAGTGAGATTTTGGTAACAAATTCCAACAGTTTAGCTTTCACAAAGCACCTGGAATTCAAAGGTGAGGCTGACTGCTAAACATCTTTCTAAATGTATCTAAGATCACTTATCACCTGCAAAATTCTAGGTTTTACTGACCAGGTGATGGCCAGAGATTTTATTAATTGCAACTAGATCATTACAACATTAATGTGTTTTAGCAGGCAGTAGCAAATCCTTAGTGTTCAGTTACTTCAGCTACTTAATCAGCAACATTATTATTAGTGATGAACAGACTTCACCAGACTATCATGGTGTGTGAGCATGCAGTTCATTTCAGTAAAAGCATTTCCCTCATTTCTCTCACTTTCCATCTATCTTGGACATTTAAAAAAAATACATGTTTATGTTCTGGCAACAAGAATTTCAGAGTGCAGTTTTTCATTCCCTTTCTCTTACTCTCCCTGCTCCCCACTGCTTTTTTTCAGAAATGATTGGGCTGAATCAGGCAGGGTAAAGTCTTGTCAGATGACCCTTTTTTCCTTGATGGTTTGTTTTATTTATTTAATGTCTCTGTTTCATGCTAGTACTTCTATTCAGCAACCTTACTTATTCGGAGAAGGAAACCAGAATAGGAGGGAAATACAGAACAAAACTCAGTGATTAAAGTAGTTGGACTGAAGTTCTGTCCCTACCTGCATACAGTTCTTATTCTGAATACAGTCAGTTTGAAGAGTATTCTTGAATTTCTCTAGTTTTGTTCTCAGGCACATATGTTTTTTTCTCCTTGGGCATTTTTCTAAAAATCTAAAGTTTGCTGTATATTATGGGGAAGTGTTACTGTGGCTTGTGGTTACAGCAATTAAACGTCTATTTTGTTGACCATCTGGAGACACCATCTATTTTGTGGCTGCCCACTACAAAATGGGATTAATATTGCCTTCCTATCCTATGTTATTGTGATGCAAGAAGGGTTTTGAATAGCAAGTGGTGTAGGAGATGAGACTGATCCATTTATTTCTTTAATATGGGACTCTGTTGCATATGTCATTACAATGGGAATTCTTACTAAAAGTTACACTTACAATATAAAGGCTTCATTATTTATTCTGTTTGCAAGATGAAATGTACTATATGCAAGCAGAATTTATCTTTTTTTTCCCTTTCTTTTTTTAAATGTTTGTGGGTGGTGTTGGATCTTTCTTTTCAAAAAACTCTGAATTAACGCATTCCACTAACAAAAATATATATATCTGCTTAGCATTTCCCGTAATCAAAATAAAATACATTTAGTAAGGAATAGTGCCAGCTGTTTTTTAGATAACAAAGCATATGTCCTCAATGACTATGCTAGTTAAAATACCATACCTGAATTAAAAGCCGTGGTTTCCTTAAAACTTGGCTTGTCTCAGATGTATTGAGTACACATAAATGGGGTTCTTGTTTGCCTTTTTTTGTGGGTTTTTTTGATTCTTTGTTCAGACTAGTTACAGGTTGTTTATCACCACTCTGTCATGTGTGTTTGGTTAATAGATAAGAAAATCAAATTTTGGTTCCTTACTTGTAATTTTCATCATGGTATCATCCCAGGTAGCTATACTGGTTCCATTGAGGTGTAAGTGTGGGCCAGTCAGAATGTGATGGTTATTTACTGACATATATAATTGTAACGAAAGTAGTTTCTTGTCTCTCAGTCTTTAAATACAAGCATATCTTTTGATATCTCAGATCTTTAGGAAGATCTGAGGTTGCAGTGTTGCTTTCTGGCCACCAGATAGAGACTGAAGCTTGTGCAACAGGATTTATCTTTTTTTTTTTTCCTCTTTTTGGAGTTGAGTATTCTGTGAAGCCAGGAGAGAAAACAATATTACTCAAATGATAGAGGGTGTTATTGTATAAAATGGTTAATGACCATTTTGTTCCATAGCCTTCCATCATCAGAAAGAAGGGAGCAAAAGTCTCCAGAAGGAACTTGGAAAATAAGAGAATGTTACAAATTTTGCAGTATACCGTGGAGGAGGGAAAGGTCAATTCTCTCCTCTCCCACCCTAAAACTTTCTAGAATAACAAAATAGTACTTATTAAAAAGTCATACAGGTTAAAGTATGTCTTCAGAAATGTATGACTGTCCAAATGCACAATTAAAAACACAATTTTCAAAAAAGGTATTGGCTGCAAGAAACATAGGGTTAGCATGCAGAATTTTAATGAATTATTTATGATTAGAGAACAGCAAAAATGAGACTTTGTTTTTTTCTTTCACTAGGCTGCTTACTTCAGTGTTGAAATTAGAAGATTTTTTTTTCTTTAAAGCAAGCAAATTTGACTTATAAATGAAAAAATAAACATGAATGCTTGTCCTACAAATTCCCTTTCCAAATTAGAGAAACCTTATGTCTAAAGAACTGGTCTAAACTGTGGAGTTCTTCTGCACTGAGACTTTCCTCAGAACTCATAACGTGTGGAACAGAGACCCTGTGCTGGTCGTGTCAGCCTCTGACAGAGATTGGTCCCCGACAGTTTTCATTCACCACAGTGTGGTTTCTTTTACCAGCAAAATCTACAAGTGTTCCTGTGTTCCAGTAATCTCTTTAAGTCAGATTAAGAAATTTAAAGGAAATACTTGCATTTGAGAAGCCTGCAATAGTGACAGTTGGGATTAGGACTAGATGCTGTTCAGTTGTTTAACAGTGCTGTGGCAGAGAACCAAAAACAATTGTATTTAGGTGTGATTTGTTTAAGGGTTCACATTTGTTTGACAGATGAAAGGAAGACATAAAAATTGTTTGTAAATGTCATATCGTTTGTTTAGGAAACTTTAAAACAGACTTCCCTGATGTTTACAAAATAGAGTCCTTGTAATAAAAAAAAATAATTAATTTGGTAAACCTCCCTAAGGGAAATGATGGTAGTGGGCATATCCAAAGTGAGTTGACTGGCACAAACACCTAGGGCATGACTCAGGTTAAAATTCCCTAAGGGAAGTTTATCTGTATTGCATCATCTCTGAGGAACATTGCCTAATCAAAAAGACCACAAGTCAGCAGTCTTGCAGGGGTGTAAAAAGGCTACGTGGACATATTTGGAGTGGTGTGCATCAAACCTTTGAATTGCCGTTTCTCAGAAGCTTTTAGCTCTACTGGGTTTTGTACCTGTTGGGAGTCCCAGCCTCAGGCAGATGCAGTAGGCTTACTGGAAGTGTCTTGCCTTTCTCCCCTCTCTTTAGCTCTCTTGCTTTCATGCTCTGTCTCACTCTCTCACTCTTGCTTGCACTCTCTGTTTTTTTCCACCGTGCAACCTGTGCATCCA
>VYZX01007746.1:807289-853154 GCA_013401335.1 Brachypteracias leptosomus | reverse complement strand
CAGCTTGAAACATTCTAGGATTCACTGAAAGCTCCACAACAGCTGCAGGGCTGCAGCCACGTGTTGGTCATTGTTGGGCTCTGACCCCACCCAGGGCGTGGTGCTGGGTGCTGCCTCCATGTGTGAGATTTGGGTGGAAACCTGTGAGATTGGGTGGAAACCAATGGGATTTGGGTGGAATGTGTGTGCACGGGCCCGTGTGGGTGCCCTGGGCACTGCCACAGCCTCTCCCCGCAGCTACCGGCGGTTCTGCCGCCTGGACGACGTCTCAGCCCAGTACTGGTCGCGCTCCTGGCTGCCCTCGGCCAGCTCGCTGGACAACCCGGCCTTCAGCAACTCGGAGGAGCTGCTGCACCTGCAGATCTTGGACAACGGCTGCTGCAGCTGCCGGGAGGACTCGGGCATCACCGAGGGTGCCAAGCCGTGCTCGGCGCTGCCCGCCCGCCCGCCCTGCCGGCCCAGGTACAGCCCGGATTGCCAAGCCCATGGCAGGAGGGCTTATCTTGGATTTGCTCAGTGGGTGAAGCTGAGAAGTGGGGGGTTTGGGGGCACAGGAGCCTGCCCTGGCACCTCTGCTCTGCAGCCAGTGCCCAGCAGCATTGAAGTGGCTTTAACACAACATCCTGCAGCATCCAAGGAGAAATAAGTGGTTTCTTTTATTCCCCTTCCCTCCAAGGAGTTTTTTCTGGTAGGGACTCATTTATCAAGAGCAGGGCTCCCGTCTGCAGGAAGCAGCGTGGTGGGTGTGCTGGGAGAACATCTAATCAGCTTCCGTGGAAAAAAGGGCCCTGGAAGTTTCCAGGTTCATGAGCAAAAGGCACTATGGGGAGCCCAGGGCTGCAGATAGACCTGTCAGGGCAGCGAGCACACGGTGGGGTTGGGAGGGACCTCTGGAGATCCTCTCGTCCAACCCCCTGCTCCAGCAGGACACGCAGAGCAGGTTGCAAAATCCCTGCTCCCGAGCTGCTGCATCAGCAACAGCTTGACCTTCACCCCCTCCTCCCTTCTTTTAATTACAAATTAATTTTTTTTCCCAGCTTCCATTACGACTGGGACACGAGTTCCAGCAGCATGAACGACCCCATGGTGGACTCGGGGAAAGCCAGCGACATCTCGGTGTCCAGCTGGCCCATGGAGCCCCTCCAGTGGACACCCTTCCCTCTTCACCAGCTCTCCAGGCAGCGATCGGTGAGCAGAGCGAGCTGGGGTCTGGGTTTATCTGTGTGTACAGGAGAGCCGGAGGGGTGGGCAGGGTGGAGGTTGGGGATGCAGGGGCCTGGGGGTGTCCCCTTCTCCTCCAGCCCCAGTGGGGTGACTGGGAGGGCAGTGGTGGGAGCCATCAGCATCTCCCCAGCTTTGGCTGGAGGGCAGCAGCTCCGTGGGGAGCACAAGGTGACATCCCCCTCCCTCTCCACAGCACAAAGCCCGACGGCCTCATTCGTACTGCGAGGGGATGGAGCTGGTCAACCTGGAGAGGAGCTGGACAGCCTGAAGGCCAGAAAGAGACACGGGCAACCACGTTCAGCTTTTAAAACCAACCACATTTTATTTCCACGTAACAAGCTCAGTGAAGGAATCTCAAACACTTTGACAATACAATCAACGCAGGTGTGATGTCAGTTCCACGCGGGGCAGAGCCTGGAGGAGCATCTGCCAAGGTTTGCACCACTGCTTGGGACCAGCTTTGGCTTGGGACAGCGTATTCCGTCGTGAGTGGTTACAGAGGCGTGTCTGGTGCTGGCATCCGACAGTTAATGACTTACATCTGGCAACTGGAAAAGAAAGTCTAACAGCTTCTGGAAGTCACCTCCTACTCTGTCCATCCATGGCCCGCCCTAGAGCCGGTTCAGAACAAGCTAAGCCACTGGGAGAAGAGAAATACAACTTAAGCGCCGCTGCATTGTTCATCATGGTTCATGTCAATGAGGTATAAATTTAAACACCAGTACGTTTTAAGCATTAAAGTTTTTATTTTCCAAAATGCTCTCCTTTACTTGCGAGTGTCCTCTTGAGCATCTAAGCTGGGCACAAATGGTGGGGTCGTTTGGACACGGGGCAGTTGAAGTTCTACCGAGGATGAGGGCAACGGGGTCCCGAAGGTGCTCGAATAGAAAAGGAAAAAAGCAAGCTGCAGTTTCCTACACTTAGACTCTCATCTCATAGTGGGCACGTCGAGGGAGGTTTCAGCTAGAATAAAATGCAGATCTGTTCATTAAAAAAAAAAAATCAGTTTGCTAAAAGAAAACAACCAAAAAAAAAAAATCAAACTATGGGAATACAGAGCTAGCATATGGTTCGTATCTTCATCGTATAGAAAACAGCCTACAAATAAAGTCACAAAAAATAGACAGTTATATGCTGAGCAGCCAAAAACATCATGATTTATTAATATCTGGAGAAACTTCATAATTCAAACACAACCA
Source organism: Brachypteracias leptosomus (assembly GCA_013401335.1). Lineage (NCBI taxonomy): Eukaryota > Metazoa > Chordata > Aves > Coraciiformes > Brachypteraciidae > Brachypteracias > Brachypteracias leptosomus. The sequence continues at coordinate 850,731 of VYZX01007746.1, read as the reverse complement.
AACTGTACATTTTACAATCACATTCTATTTGTAAACAGTTAAAAGCCACTGACTTCTTTTGCATCTTCGGACACAAACAGTTAGAATCAAGGCAATGAAATGATGGCGATTTCTGCACTGTTAAAATTTTTTTTTTACCCTTGCCTAGTCTTTAAATTCATCGACCAAACAAGCATCATATAATAATAATAATACCTTTTGTGGCAAAAAAAAAAAGAAAAAAAAAAGAGAAGATGTAACTCGTTACTTTTGCAAGAAAGGATCTGCGAGAACTTTTTTTCTTTAAACATTTAAAACTTTTATACAACAAACAATTCTGTAAGCCCAAGAACTTGGTTACAGTATGCATAGTTACTCAGGTCGGCTTGAAGGGACGACAGTCAAACGTTAACACAGTCACAAGAGCAGGAACGGAGCCACTCGATGGGGTTACCAAAGAAATCAGATAACTACAGGTTATTAGCAAACCACCACCACTCACTACTAAAAAGACAGCGTCAGGAAGCAGAATGTCAAACTCCAGCTTGAAGCGGTTTCTTTTTTTGGCAGAGAAAAAGTCTTACAGAGCAATAAGTATTATCAGTGCTAAAAGTTGAGTTTTTTTTTTTTTATTATTTTTTTATTATTTTTTTTAATTATTATTTTTTTTTCCTATAAGAAACTACAAGGAGTTTTTACTGGGGAACTGGTTTTCCTGAGAGCCATGCTCTTTGATTTAGGATACAGGAATAGAAAACAAAAGGACATGGCCAAACACTGTTCGTTATTCCCAGAGATAGAAAGCATCTTTTTTTCATTCTCAATTTTTTATTTTTTTTTTGTCTTTTTAAAAATTTTTAAAATGATGGAAGAGTAAACATTTTTCTCAAAAAACAAAACAAAAAATATTCTGTAAACAAGAAGGTCCCGACCCCGGGCACCCCCAAAACAAAACTTGAAAGCCTATTGAAAGTGCAGGACCCCCCCTGGCTTGCAGGCTGGGTTGCAAGTCACAGCTGTGGCCACAGTTTATTTTTTAAAACTGCAGAGCTAAATTCTTTAGTTTTATACATGAAAAAAAAAAACAAAAAAAAAACAACTGGTGCAACACTTTTCATTCATCATCCTAAGTCAGCATCAGAACTCGATCTGGGAACACCACACCCCCAGGAGGGGGGGGCATACATCAAGGCATAGTAGAGAGCACACACTGTCTGTCAGGAACATCCTTGAGTAAACATTTACACCTGAACTGCTGCCTCCCCGGTATTGCCGATTGGACAGAGAGAACATCATTCAGTGCAAAGGTAAAAAAGCTCATACTCCAACATCATCAGCAAAATGAAAAGAGAAAAAAAAAAATAAAAGAAGAAAAAAAAAAAAAAAAAAATGGAATCTAAAGAATAAACATGATGAATATACACAAATGAGCTCATTCCAAGCGGTTTTCTATGGATAGCGCTATCTGGAAGTGTAAATATATATTTTTTTTTTTCACATTATAATATTGGCCTGCATGATTCAAGTATTCAAACTGATATGTTTTGGGCTAAAACAAAGTGGAAAATGTGCAGAAAGTAACTGTTTCCACAGGTGACCCCCTCGCTGTAGGTGAAAAGTCCAAATTAGTGCTGCTTTGTTACATCTTGAGGTCACAGTTTATTAGTTGAAAAAAAAAGTAAAAGGTTACATGGACTCTCCACCTCCACCCAGGTGGTCAACAGAAAGGAAAGCGTTGATGGGGGACGGGCTGCTAATTCCCCGGGTGTCATTGCTGCTCGGGGTGCCCCACAGGCTCGTGGAATAGTTGGGGCTCCCCCAAAGTGAAGTGCCATGAAGGTCTCCACTGCTAGTTCCCGACAGCCCAGCACCATTCCAGTGATTTAGATCATTACGGTTTGAGAACGAATGGGAACCATCGATGGATCCGAGTCGGGTCTGGCTGGATCCCAGAGATTGCCAGCCAGGAGATGGAGTCAGAGACTGGCCTTGTGCAAAGAAGCGACTGATCTCCTCTTCACTGGCAAACTCAGCAAGAATAGTAGTGTTCCCTAATACACACCTGTGGAGGGACAAGAAGAGCAGGGTTGAGACAAGAGGTTCTCCTCCTCACCTCTGTGCTGACCAGGACTCCAAACACCTGGGCACAAGCCCACCAGATGTTCAGCTGTCACTGAATCATTGAATGGTTTGGGTTGGGAGTGACCTCAAAGATCATCTAGTTCTAGCCCCCTTGCCGTGACAGGGACACCTCCCACTAGACCAGGCTGCTCAAAGCTCCATCCAACCAGGGACGGAGCACCCACAACCTCCCCATGCAACCTGTGCCAGGGTCTCACCACCCTCAGTGTGAAGAACAACTTAATTTCTAATCTCAATGCACCCTCCTCCAGTTTGAAGCCATCACCCCTCATCCTCTCCCTCCAAGCCCCATCCTGTGCACGGGAAGCGATGCAAACCCCAAACGTTTACAGCTGCCAAAAATCCAGGCTATAAAAAAAAGAAGAAAACCAACTTACATGTGCAGAGATTTTTGTGCCTTCACTACCTCTTCTTTTGAACTGTAACGGACCAAAGCATTACCATGTGGGAGGTTAAGGTGGAATGTTATCAGTGGACCGTGCTGCATGCACAGCGTACGCAGGGTTGAGCCATCGATCTGAGGGGAAACACAGGCAGGAGGTGAGGACAGCCCGGGTGAGACCCCAGCCCCAGCAGAAGGCCCTCCATGAGCTCCAGCCTTACCTGAGGTGTAAGGTTTTTTAGAACAAGCCAATTTGTTATTCTCCCTGAGCTGCTCTCACCCCAGCTTGAACCTGAAGGAGGGAAAAGGAAGGAGTCAGTGCCCTGCCACAATGAGCACTGGGGTGTTTGGAGGAGCATGAGAAGTCAAGGGGGAGGCTCACAAATAAGAAGTTGTCACATAGCACTAATCTTTTCCAGGCCTAAACCCATTGGAAGGCTGCTCTGGGATAGTCTAGGACTGCATGTCTGTATCTACTCATTTCGTTTACTTCCTGAAGTGCTTTGATGATGTAAATACAGTCACAAGTAGGACACTGCTGTCAGCTAATCATAACTAAGCAAAAATACAAAGATATTTGTTTTGACTCTTGCTGGAAGCTTGGAATAGTTTTGAAGCCCGTCTGAAGACTCCTTGTGCTACCATGGTCTAAGTCATGGTGGCAGGAGCCACTCTGAACATCCACTCTGCATCCAGCTGCACAGACAGACTCAGAAAGTGTGTGGAGAGATGCTTCATACTAAGGACACGAACCCCACCAGTGCCACCTCCCAACACAGAGACATCCTTACCAGGGGTATATCTGGCATCAGAATTTCCCCATCCTCCACCCAGGCGAAGGGAATTATCCCAAGTGGACAATGGTGGCTTCTGGCCTGTTAGCCCTGGGGGTGGGCGGGACGGAGCAGTGATGCTTTTAGGTGGCAAAGGGACCTTCCACAGCTCATGAGCCAGAGAGGTGTTAGTGACTGATCCAGGAGACCACGTTGATTTGGAATCACTGTTTCTGGCTACTGAAAGACATATAAAGACAACCATGATCAATGTGCTGCTGGAACAAGCACCTAGTTACAAATAAAAGTGGCTAAACTGGAGTAAAATCAAAATAGCTACTTTGAAAACCAGGGAGGTTACCACCCATAGGAGACCCCAGGACCACTTATTAACACTTCATATCCCCCTGAAGCAGGGGAAGAAAGGCTGGCCCAGAGCAACACCAGCAGACGTCACCTGAAGTGCTTTGTGCTGTACTGCTGAGGGAAACATTGTAGTTGGAGGCACGAATGGATGACCAGGCACTAGTTGAAGGCAGCGTGGTGTTCAAAGATGAGGATGACCCTGCAAGAAAGGCAGAACTCAGTCATATCACGTCTCAGATGCAGGAGGATTAACAGGCATGCTTCCACCACAGCCTCTCTGTGCAGGGGGTGACATCACTGCCCCGTTCTTGGAATATCTGCTGGGTTGCATCAAGCAGCAGCACTTGAGCCAAAGATGAGCTTTTCAGCCACAAAACCCACCACAGGAAGGATAAACAAGGAGATGAGCGAGCAGCCAACACATCTCCCAGTAAACAGTGTGTGTCTGGGGCTGGAGGGAGATCAGTGCCCTGCTAATGAGGAAACAAAGCATCTGAACGTACCAGTGTTCCTGTCCCTGAGGTGGTCAACTTCCCGCACAGTATTAATTGAGAGATTGTTAATGACACTGCCAGGAGTGACGTAAGGGTCAGTTTCAGGGTCGATGTTTGGATAACCTTTCCATGGCTCACCAGGACGAAACTCTAGGAACACAGATTTGGAAAAGAGGCTTATTTTGATTTTTTTAAACAGGAAACAGCTGTTCCAACAATACATTTCCTAATGACCGAAAATCCAAAAGCCATTAAGCATTTAATTGACTTCATTTAGCCCTCCCTCCCCTTTATTTACTTCATTTCTAGGTTCTCAAGTCCCGTCTCACCAGGGTAAAATCTCAAAGCAAGGAGACACAGTTCTCTTTGTGCAACATCTGCTAAAACCCCACCCGTAGCACTGCAGGCTGTTTCCTGGCCCCCTCCCCATGTAATGACCAAGGAACCTGGAGGAAATGGAGGTGGGCAGCAGGACCCTGGTGAAGAGCAGCCCTGGTGGCACCTACCTGGTGGCCAGTTAACACTGCTAGAGCCATTAGGCGATTTGGCACGGGGCCAGCCATCCCCAATGGAGCCGGGAGGACTGGCTGGGGAGTTACTGCTGTTCATAAAGTCATATGGGACAAATGGAGAATCTTCCAGCCTAAAACCACTTGAAATAGCACCTAGTGAAAAGAAATAAAGTTTAACAATTGGTCAAATATTTTCGATAGTCAATTTTTATGTGTGTATATCCATATATACACACACACACATATATAAAAACATGCCCATGTAAAGCCCTCGTGAAATATCTAGCAGCACACTGTCTTCTGATGGGGTCAACTTAAGTCATATAGGAGCATATCATCTAAAATGAAATGCCTCTGAATAATTCAGGAGGAAAGCATAAGAATAATCTCCCATGCAATCATCTCATTACCAGAGTATAGTTATTACCCTCAAATAAAATCCTCACTCAAGAGGTTAAGAGCATTCTGTGAGACCCCAACTGGCTAACGAGGGTAGTGAGCATAGCCCGTGATGGGAGGGCTCCTGGAAGAACATCTACTAAACCTGAAGCACTTCAGCTACTGCAAAGCTCTCTAAATTCTACTGATATTCCTGGGAGGGGAAAAAAAAAAAAAAAAAAATATCCCTGGAGGCAGAGCAAGGAATGAGAGCACTGTGCACAACCTGTTTGTTTCCGTGCAAGTCCTGTAAGGAGAAGTTTAGAAGTTAGGAGACAGCAAAGCCAAAGATATTCCTCAGTTCTGAGGGAATAAATGACTTTCACTAGAGATTGAATGCAATATGGAGCTCAAACAAGCAAATTCCTCATACTATTCAGAAAACAGTAAGACCATCACTTGTGACTTGTGTCCATCCGCGGGGATCAGCTGAAGCTGTGCTGCAGCAGGACATCCCCACTAGATGCTTCAGGCAACAAGACATTTCCTAGAGCAAACAGCTGACAAACCTAAAAATATCCCAACAATCTGAAGACTGAACAGTAATAGGAGACTGGAGACTTTCTGTAACTATCTTTAGATGCAGAACCTTTGTGCTAGACTCAAATTTTAACTGGATGAGATTTCAAGCAACTGAAACAGTTGAAATGTCACATGAATCCTGATACTGCAATGAAAGATGAAGCAACCAAGTCCAGCTCCCCTAAAACCAAGCACAGCAATGGTGCTGGGCTATCCCTCCTAAGCTCTCCCTGGTTTTAGAACACAAATGTAGACATTCATCACCAAAACCTGTAATGAAAAATGTCAGAGATGACCTGAATGTGTGCACAGAGTGAAATCCCCACGGATCACCTTAAGCCAGCAGGGTGGGGAGGGGAGAAAGCTGGAAAACCTGAAGCTTTGGGGTTAAACAGATATGAGGCCTTCTAACCCAGATTAAGGTAAAACCAGGAACAACAGTCATGCTTCCAGAAAAGTTGGTTAAAAAAGGAATTCTCTATGTTTCTACTACATCTCATCACGAGATCAGTTCTGTACATAAAAACACTGAAGCCATCAGCTCTGGAGAAGATGAGCAGCAAGTCTGGCACAGACAACACCACACAAATTTGGGTGGCTACAAGCAGCACCACCAGCAGCAGTTACAGCTGATGTGTAGCAGCTAACAACAGGCTGCACTTACCATGTTTGCTGGAGTTTTGATCTAAGGAGGTGTTCACAGAAATGCTGTCTACTGTAGTCCATTTCCTCAGTCGAGATTGTGGCTCTTTAATACTGCTCATATCCAAGTTTACATTCAAGTTTGAGTTCATTCCTAAAAACATGAGAGCTTGTGAAACACGGGCTAAATGCTTCTCTTCTGCTAATTACCACTATTGCCCTAACACGCACTTAAGAGCACATTACTCTGGTTATTCCATGCTTCCCAGTCATTTTTGAGAAAGATTCCAGCATTTAATACAGGGAACTTGCTACAGACAGCAGCTAAGCTAAGCAATGCAAAGCACTCTGGAGCTCTCAGCTGATGCCTTCATGCAGAAATGTCAGTGGAAGAAGCCACTGAGGGAGGTAGAGGAATTAAAATGTAAACATGAATCTTTAATTCACAACCACTCCTGGTAACACTTCCAGCCCCTCAGATCTATTTAATTCTTGAAAATAAACCACTTAATTCTTGAAAATAAACCACTACAACTTAGGGACAGAGGCATAGAGGGAACTTCTCAAACCTCTACTAGGGACACCTTCATTCAGTACTGGGAACTAGTGCTTGATTTTGTTCCTGAGTCAATATTCACTGTCATAGAACTGCTTTTTTTTGTTGTTTGACTGTTTTTTTTCCTTTGCTTTTCTTGAAGACCTGAGCAGATGCTGATGCCAGAAAAGCAGCCCCTTGAAAAGCCTCAGAAGTGCCTTGTAATAGACACTGAGTTTGAATAAATGCCACAACTACGAATAGCTGACACAGAAAAAAGGAGAAGTCTGATCAATCCAGTTTCTGACTCCTCTCCCTCTGGCATCCTGCTGCTGTCAGAGCAATGCCCTGTGCACACAGCAACCCTTCTTCTTGCAGAAGACAGGCCCCCAAAAGCAGGGTCAGAAAGATGCCAAGCTGGCAGACAGGCACATCTGGCTGGGAAGGTCAATGCCAGCCCTTGGCAGGCACAGCTGTCTGACCACAGCTCTGCATTTCAAACCCCTGGCTGAGGGATGAACATCAGCCCCTGGACACAGCTGAGATTTAAACTCTCCTCCCAGAAGCAATTTTGCTACATCTCCTGACACTAATATTAGAACATGGAGAAAAGGACATACCTGCAAGATTTTCCAGAGACAACCTGGCAAGTTCAGCTCCTCACATGGCTACACTACTATACTCTGTGCGCTTGGAGGATGCTACCAATGCTCCTCTTGACTCAATTTTTCACTAAGGGGTGAAGGAATTCCAGCAAGCTACTACTGCTACCCTTAAGCTTTGATCTGTGGACTGAGTGTGGCTCCACTTGCTCGTGCCACTACACAGCACTACTCCAAAGGGATCCCAGAGAACTCTTACGTACACTGCAGCAGGTATCCCTCAGGGATCCCAAAGCAACCTTACCAATGCTGCAGGTTCCTGAAATGTGGCAATGATTAAGGTGAGAAAGCAGCTACTCAACAGGAGCATAAACAATTCAACTCAAGAAATGAAAGAGAAAGGAACCCAGCATAGGCAGGGTGCCATTACTCAGCGTGAGGTTAGGCAAGAGAATTAAATATTCCTTTCCTTAGGGCTGACACAGCATCTCTGACAGCTAAACCAACTTCATTTTCACACCCTGCCCTTGCAATGAAAGCAGTAGCTAGACCCTGATGCCAACCATCAGCAGCAACTATTAAGCAGCAGCCTGGGCTCAGGAGTGGCCTCAAGCAGAACTCCAGTGTGGCACATGCAGCACAGCCTGTGCCAACCACTGCCCCTGTAACACTCCACCTACAAGCACAGGGATCTCAGCAGTGCTGTATTAAACTCTGCTACACAGGGCAATGAGAATGCAAAGGAAGTCAGCCCAACAGAAATGACCAGATTAGAATGATGTAGAAGAAAAGCAAACTGAAGAGGAGAAAAAAAATAGGGATAAGGACCAAGAGGTAAATGGTATACAGTTGTAGTAGGTGTAAAAGAGCATTAAAAAGGGACCTAAAGTAAGGAGAAAATATACAAGCCTGGAATTTCTGAAGTAGAAATTGGACAGAAGCCTGGAAACATAGGGAGAAAGAAACAGGAGATGTTTGTATTTATAAACGTTCAGACATTTTGCCTGAAATGAGACAACCATTCTCTAAAAATGCAGAGCTAAAAGCTTTCTTTCCTGGACAAAACCACGAGAAGAGAAATTAATGGTTTGTTCTACCTATGCAATTCCAGATTCATTGAAAACATTTTTAAAATCCAAACAGATGAGACCGTATCAATGGATTCTTTGTGTGGATTCTACTTCTAAATGTCCTTTAGCTCCAGGAATCATAACTGCCAAAGGACTTTGTCTCATCCTTGGGACCCAGAGGACAAAAAGGAAATCAAAGGAGAAAGACAATCTTTAAGAATACAGTTTTGCACTGAAATACAGACAGTCACTTCTGGTGAAAAAAGTTCTTTGGTGAACACAGATAACTGGAGAAGCCCCACAAAGAAGTACTGCTTCTGTTAGAATCCTAAGTGCTAATGGGATTATCATCCCCATGGCTTCCAGAGGCGAGAGGTGATGCAGAAAGAAGGGCTGTGTGTCACACGAGCAGTAACTGCCTGTATGGAATCAGGATGGAGAACCCACCTATAGGGAAGCTGCTGAAGGCGTTTATTGGCGACGGCCCTTTCTGCAGCTCAGGAGTAGCGTGGGGCAGGACATTCTCAAGGAAAGACTTCATGGTGGGCTGATGGAGTGATTGCTGTTGAGAGGGAGGAGTCTGCTGCTTCATTAACAGGTTTGGATCAAGCTGACGGGACTGTTGCATCATCTGTTGCTGCATACTAAGAGATCGACCCTTAAAAAAACAGAGTGGTCACCATATAAATAGGCAAAAGCTTCTCCACCTCTCCAAGACAGCCAAGGAAGCACATCTCTGGGCTCTGTGCATCTCAGCACAGCAAAACCCCAGCGCTAAGCTAAGGCCCTCCTCTAAAGCTTCTCCAAATCCCATTCACTCTTGCACAAGAAACGCAGCTCGGGATGAAACACCAGTTTTTAGAGACAGATTGAAAGTGAATAATAAAGGTATTTCTTTACCTGCTGCTCCTGCTGCTGACGACCACCAGAAGGCATGCTTCGAGTCTGCGCTTTTTGCTGCTGAGCCAACAACCGCTAGGAGACAGTGTTTTGTGGGGGGGGGTTTAAGAGCAGTTTACAGCTGGTGTAAGTCTCTACTTAGACTTTCAAACCGAACACACAGCGACTGGCTTTGTGGGCTTACCTGTAACTGGGAGATCTGAGAAAGCTGGTTTAACTGGGACAGTTGATTCAACATGGCTACCTGTTGTGGGCCAAAGAGTGGGCTCAGGCCACCGTTGTTTGGTGCATACTTCAGTAATGATACTGGAACCTGCAAAAGAGCAGAAGAAAGACCAATGGCAACGTGTGAGTAGTTAACAGTGGATGCAGAGCATCAGAACCTCTGGTCGACAGTGGTTTCTGAAGCACTCATCAAGCCAAACATGCTTCCAAATACTTAGAGAGTAAGCATCAGCAACACCAATAAACAAAACAGTTTTCTCAAGCAGCATCTTGGTAGTTTACACACAGAACGTTTTATGTACTCAGTTACCTGAGGGGATAGTAATGGAGGAGGCACTTGAGCACGTGGATTAGGCTGAGATGAATTAAGAGGTTGTGCTGGAGGCTGCTGCATGCTCCTGGGCTGTGCTGCTATATTACCAACACCAAACATACTGGGATTGCCATTCTGGGGAAAGGAGGGACAGTCAGTGACAATAAACCCCCTCTGCTGCTTCTCCCACCCCAATCCATTTGAATTAGAAGTTAAATGCATATCAATCACATATGTAGCCAGGATGTTACATCAAAAGGTATGAAATGCTGTCAAGTAACATGCCAAGGATACGCACCCAGCCTTACCTGTCTAACAGAATTCAAGTTTTGCATACCCAGCCCTGCTAGGGAGCCAAGGGCTTGGTTAGGTAGTGCATTATTTGAAGGGGGAAGCTTCATGTTTTGATTGGACATAAACTGCATGTTTTGGGACTCCTCTGCTACAATGCCATCCTGCTCGGACAGACAAACAACCAGCCAGCAAGCAAGCAGGAGGGAGAAACCATTGCCAGGAGCAGAAGGGAAGAGTCACAGGACAGTCCAGCACCAGCAGGAGACAGGCAGAAAACAAAAGAGATCAGGTTAGTCATTTGCACCGCAAAGGGGGGAAGAAAGTGCTTAGTGTTATACATCAGTAAGTTAAAAGGAACAGGACATCTCTCACGGGTTAACAAGACAGCCCCAGCTCTCCTCTCCCCTAGAGCAGAAGGCTAAGGAGCAGCAGGTAACTACTCGTGTGCAGTGAAGGCAGAGCAGGCGTGGCCAGCAGGGACTCCCACTGACCTTATCAAAGTAAGGACCGCGATCCATGGAAGACTCTTTGGGGATCTGGGGACGAGAGCCGGGGCCTTTGCCAACCGCCCGATTGTAATCTCCAGCGCCCAGGCCGTGCTTATCCACCTCCACCCGCTTGTCCTGCAGCAGCCCTGCGGAGAGGGGACATTCACCACCGTGCTCCCCAGGCACACCAGGACAGGGTTATGGGACCCAAGAGCTGAGCTCTCAAGCCAGGCACTAGGAGGAAAACATCCATTTAGCTTTAAACCCACTGAAAAGGGAGAGGAAACCCTGAGTGAGTGGATACAGACAACCTGGAACCAACAGTGGCAACAGATTTTGCTGAGCTTCACAAAAACATCACTCTTGGCTTTCTCTTAAAAACAAGAAGTGTAATTGTTTGAGACCAAATTTCCAGTTGCAAATGCCACCTTTTTAGTAGCAATAAGCACTGTCTTGGCTCTGAAGCAGTATCTTTAGCACAGCCCCTAGGTTTGAGTAGTATTTCAGAGGCCCTTCAATTTAAGAAAATAAAATATTTAGCTAAAAAATAAACCCCACCCCCCTCACAAATGTCAAGTATTTGTGTTGATTAAAAGCAAATTTTAAGTTGTCTTTTATCATTAATTCCACCAGGCAAGCTAGATCAAAATATAAGCAGTAATAAAGGAGTTCATTTAATACTTTGCTGCATGCAGTAAAAGAGAATTACTTTCCAAGCAGATACTTTAATTCAAATTAAATTGAAATAATTTAAATGAGGTTTGCCATTAATATTAAAATCTAAAATTCAAAGAACAATTTCTTTACACAATAGACCATGAGCCCTAAAATGAAAATACCCCATTTTAAACTGGAGTAAAAAGAGTGCAACTACAATAAAAACTACAATGCTATCCATACTTTTAATTAAATATTCTATCATTACATTGTTATTAATGTATTAAAGAATCATGCTACTTTTGATGTGCTGGAGGAATCATAACAGCCAATGGATTGCAATAAAAATAAAACTGCTCACAAGTCATTTTACACCCAAGTTTAAACGTTTCTAAAGTAATTGGTATTAATGTAGTTCTTAGGATGGGAAACGTGTTCCCAAGAACTCCCTGCAGGGAGGGAGGGTGGCACTGGGCATGTTTCTGTTCATATTTAGCAAAGGTATCCAGAGGGTAATTGAGATACTTCTGCTACAAGAAACAAACCCACCCCACCCTGAAAACATTCTTTCATGTCAGTTTAATATATACAAGCTTAGTCTGATTTATGGTAGTGTTGCTACAGCAACCAGGTGATTGGGGTGTGTGTTTACTCACATGCATGTTTTTTTCCTCTACAAGAGTATTTCTTTAGGGAAACATTTAACTATTTATAGCTGTAACTATATCTATTATGTACAGTTTTTTTAAAAGCAATTTACAAACAGATATAAACTAAGAGAGAAGCTGGAAAGGAAAGCAGTAAATCCCAGCTGGCTTCTCCTGTTCTTACCTCCAGACATGTCCATCTTATTGCTCTGTATGGTTTCTTCTGGTGATTCTCTCTGAAGTAACAAAATGAGACAGGATTATTTAATAATAACATTTTTAAAACCTAAGACAAAGAGATTCCTATATACTACTTCAATTCAAACCTGCAAGAAAAAAAATCATGATGAATCAGATGCTATTTTAAAGCATTTTCTCCCTTTAGCTGTTTCCCAACTGAGAGCAGGTATCTTCACCAAAACCCACATGGAACATTAAGTAAAAGATACCTGGGGAGTGTTTACAAATAACACTTCTCATCAATACAGAGGTGGTTTTGCAATGAGGATGCAAAGAAAAGGGGTGGTGACAGAAGTAGAAAGAAAAACACTCTGAGAATGAACCCCAGGCAGTTGCATGTTTAAATCTCTGTGACTAAGGCAGGTGAAGGGGGATACTCACTGAAAAACTGAGATTTGTGAATTGCTTAATGAATGGATTGATCCATGTTTCATCTTGCTTGTTTCCACCTTTCATTATTCCCTGAAAAAGAGAAAGGAATTCCTGTGATACCCGGGAGATGTTCACCACCTGCTGCTCAACCTCCATCACAGGTTAGGACCTTTTCTGCAGCGCAGAAACCCCGACCCAACCTCCTCCTTACCTTTGTGGGCATCTTCTTCATATAGGGTGGCCAATTCAAAGATGGGTTAGCTTCTTGTGAAGAACTGCTGTTCCACATTCCAATCTCCACATCCTCCTCTTCCTCCCAGCTGGTCTGACGACTGCCTGTCAATGGCATGTCATCTCCACACCAACTATCTTGCATAGATTTAGGCCCTGGTGGTGAAAAAATACCCAGCACGTGAACATTTCAGCAGCAACTGACTGCCAGTAACACAGAAGTTACTTGATGTTTGCTTCAAGAGAAAAAAGCCCCCAAGAAGCTTCTACTGAGGTATCTCCTGATGTTTGCTTCAAGAGAAAAGCCCTCAGAAGCGTGGAGCTCCCACAGAGGTACCTCCCCATCCTCAGATAGCTTTCTCCAAGCTGCTGCCCAAAGCACTCACCAGGTTTATTTGCAGCCTGTTGACCAAGAGGAGCATTTCCCCAGCCAGAGGTGCCTGCTGCATCACTGATGGGCTCTCCCCAGCTAGTACCAGTATCCATGGGTTTGCCCCACGCTGAAGTTCCGTTATCTACAGTGGTGGCTGGAGTCGAAGGCTCTCCCCAACCTTTGAAAGCAGGATGAGTTATTGGTAGGGTTTCAAACAGGGCTCAAAAAGCTATCTAAAAGAATTGTGTGTTTGCCCTACTGTTCCATCAGAAAGATTTTATAAAAATACAAACTTCATATGTAAAAGAATTACATTTTGATAACAGAAATTTAAAGATACGAATTTCCTAAGAGCTGCTCATTATATTTAAGTTACTCCTCTTCACACTTGAAAGAGGCAGAGCACGAGGCACTGCATGAGCACCACAGAAGCTCATCTGCAGGGATCATTAGTCACTGCTCCCAGAAGCACAAGGGCAGAGAGTCTGATCCTGAGTCCACATAAAGCCACCACCCTTGGTTCTGTCTTGTAGCAGCTCAATGTTTTTTGGGGGGGTCTTTGGCAATGTGAAGTTTTCACTGTTTTAGAATCAAATGAGGAAAGATACTTTTGCTCCTCTGATACTATTTGAAGCATTTTGTGTCCCCACACCCCAGGATTCAGGCAGAGCTGTCTAGTCTTTATTACTCAAGCTATTTAAAACTAGAGCAGATCTTCCAATCTCTAGAAAAAACATCAGATGTCTGTGAGCATTGCTGTTATTTTTTTTTTTATAAATAAAAATAGTACTTCCCTGGCACCTTCCCCTCCCCACTCAGAAACTCTATGAAGCAAGAACAAGATAACTGCTTTGCAATTAACAGAAAGCACAAATGCAAACCAATCCTTACCAGAACCCGAACTGCTCTCCTTGCTAGGCATGGCACTTGAAGACAGTAGCTGCTGATGTACCTGTGCTTGCTGGTCTGAACTGCTGCTACTGTTTGGGACGTTTTTATTCCACATGTTCACATTCTTGTAGTTGTACTTGCTGGGATCACCCCAAGCAGAAGTTCCATCATCAATCTCCATTTTACGGCGTATTGACTCCGGGGACGGCTCCTCCCAGCCCGTGGGCTCCTCCTCCTTGGCTGGTGCTGGCATGGGCCCCCCCAGCCAGCCGGACCCCGGGGGCTTGTTCGTGGCAGAAGATGTCCCCCAGGAGCCAACATCTGGCTTGTTCCATTCTGGAGAGTTGATTGGCTTTGATGAATCCCCCCAAACTTGAGGCTGATTGGATTTCGGAGGGTCTCCCCAGCCCTGGTTCTGATTAGACTTGGCAGGCTCATCCCATCCTGAAGAGTTATTTGGGTTTGCATTATTACCTCCCCAAGTAACAGAATTTGATTTACCTGGCTCGTTCCAACCAGATACTGATCTGTCACTGTCGCTACCTCCGGAACTGGATTTCTTAGCCTCACCCCAATGGTTACTTCTTGAATTTTCTCCCCAGCTATCACTGGCAGAAACTGCCCAACCCTGGCTGGCCTTCTGTCCATCTACCCATCCCTGTTTGATCTTCTGTGCGTCATTCCAAGACGACTTTTCCTCTTTGCCACTTCCCCATGATTGATTGCTCTTGACCATTACTGTAGCAGCAGAATCTTCTTCCCACCCCCCTTGGCTGTTTGACCCTTTGGAGTCTCCCCACCTTGTAGCAGACTTTGGATCTCCCCACCCTGATACAGATGAGGTATCATTATTATTAGGGCTAGGTCTATCCACACACCCCCCTGAGCTGGAAGTCTGTGTCACAGAGCCTCCCCAGGCCTCTGTCCCATTGTCAGTTTTTCTTTCACCCCTCGGTGACGTTTCGGTATCCCAGGCAGTGTTCTGTTTGATTGGAGTCTGTCCCCAACCAGAGTTGGAAAGGACACGTGGATCTAAGTCAGTTCTGTTCACTATGCTTTGGAGTAACGCGTGCTGGTCAACTTTCCTCCTCTCGCGGCTCTGTCCCTCCGTGGTCACTCTGTCCTCGTGGCATCCAGTGCTCTCTGAACTACCTTCGCTCTCTCCCGTACCTGTTTTGGCCCACGAGCTGCTCTGCTCGGTCAGCTGAGAGGCAGCAGAACCCTGGCTGTTAAGATCCTCCTCCTCAGTAGACTTCCATCCGTTTGTAAACTTCCTGCTGCTCCCGTTGAGGCCCTCGCTGGAATGCTGATTGCCAGGCAGCTTCCCCCACTCCCCGTTGGAAATGCCCGTGCCGGTGCCCTGGGCAGGGCTGCCCCATCCTCTTCGGCTCCCGCCAGCGCTCGCACCGGCCCCGCTCCCCCACGGCATGTTCTGGGAGCTGCCTGTCCCTGCCTCCCACACCCCTCCTCCTTTATTCCCGTTGATTGGAAAGTTAGTGCTGCCAGGCCCGCTACCGCCTGGCTGCATTAGAGTTGCATTCACAGTGTCACCATTAGCTTGGCTGTTTGGGCCTGAACATTTGTCTCCAGAGTAATTAGAACCATAGGCACCCCATGTAGTACCATAAGAGCCACCATTTTTGGCCTCACCGTTGCTGAGGTGAGGAAGGGAAGTGCCGTTGGCAACTGGAGAGGCCTGAATCTGAGAATGATTCATTGTGCTCACGCGCCAGGCCCCGTGCCCTGGATTATTAGGCAGTTCGTTAATCTGCACCGAACCAGCAGAGTTTGGTAAACTAGAGGTCATAAAGTTAGTAGTGTTATTTGGTCCATTCATCTCAGTGTTAAGGTTTTGAGGTTGCCCACTGAATGAAACCTTCCTTGTACCATTGACTTCAGAATCGCAGTTTTCCTGAAGGCTTCCCCAGGAACCATGGGCTGCACCACCCACTTTAGAGTTAATACTCTGACTATTGGATATCTGACCTATGGTACTGCACTGAATACTTGTGCCAGGATTACCACTCCCTACAGACCCTTTCAGGGCATGTCCATTGTTCTCCAATACAGGCCAGGCACCATGGTTGCCATTTGAATTCAAAGTGCTTGGATTTAACCCTCCATTTGATGAAGAGTTTATGGTGCCCCAAGCATTCATTCTATTGTTGCTACTTTCAGATTTGCTGTCAGGAGCATCCACAGAAACTTGACATGTGCTTATTATGGTTCCGTGGGACAAACCCCACGGCCCATTAATACTTCCATTGCCCACATTATTGCTGTTGCTACCAACCACAAACTTATTCTGAGAACCATGTCCAATGCCATTCCGAATGCCATCGCCTTCACCACCTGTGCTCCCTGAAGCCATTATCACGAGGTTTCTCTCTGACCCAGAGCTGGAGGCAGAGTCAGTGTCCATACATTCTGATGTCAGCTCTGGGTCACTGCCAGTGATTGATGGCCATGCTTCTTTGTCAGAGCCGTCTACAATAACTTTATCCCAGTTTGTGCTGGAGTCACTATTTGAAGAGACTGGTCCCCAGTGAGAATTTTCATAATGGGATCCTAGACCACTGTGGTTCAGATCTAAAGAGAAGGAGGAAAGTCCGAGAGCATTATTATAAATTTAGTATTATTACTTCATTAAGCAGAAGAGAAAAAAAAAAAAAACAAGTACAAAGCTACTAAGCCAAGAATTATTTTGCTTATTTTAACACTAGTCACTGAAGGGGCCAGAAGAAGCTCCCAGGTCCAGCTGCTCAGAACACTGCTGCACACACAGCCTAGAACACTCCTCACCAGCACGCAGAGCTGCACTCTCACAAAAGCACAAAGCAGCACTCCTAGAGGCACAGTTCTTTTTCCCAGAGTAGTTTAAAAAAAAAAAAAAATATACACTATGTATCATCATATGCAAAATATTTTCTGAAAGCATATACATATTAAAAACTGAAATACTATATAAAAATCAAAGACTTCCCATAAGGCAGGAATCTAACCAGGCTATTGAAGTGACCTGGTAGTGCCCATCACTATGTGACAAGAGCCAGAGACATACAGCCCTTCACATCCCCACTGAAAGACACTACAGGAGAACTCTGAAGTACAAGTTATTTAAGATCTTCTATACAACAACAACCCAACACAAAACCCACCAGATCAATCTAAAGCTCTGCTGCTGCAGATGTACAGATGAAGCAAGCAGCTGAACTGACACCTCTCATTTTCATGTATACAAGAACTATGGCTCCTTTTCCCAGAAATAAGCAGATCACATCTGGAAACCCAGAAGACACATACCCTAAGTCACTGATAAACTCCTCATGGTTATATACCTGCACCATGCTACAAAATAAAGTGTTACCTGTTCTCATCTGTCTAAAGCCTTCCTGCAGAGACCTGCCCGCAGCTGCTGAATTAAACCAGGCAGAAGGGGAGATGGAACTACCAAAGTGTGAAGCATGGAACCCAGAACCTGCCTAGAATGTCTTCACTAGAAAAAACATTGTTAGTATCTGAGCAACTGTCCAACAAACGCCAAGATTTCAAATCTCACACTGATACTTAAAAAAAAAAAAAAGACACATAACCTACATTAAAAGACTTGAGGGTTGTCTGCACTCTCACAAATGAGAATCAACAGCACCAAAAGCTGCCCTGACCAAATAAAACCTTGATTAGATAAATTCATCCCAGCACGATGATCAATTCCCAGAACACAGATGCAACCAGCATGGAGAGGGAGACAGGTCAAGACAACCAGCCAGAGGGAAACAGGAAACACACCCCAATTTGCACAACAATAGAACACATAAAAAGCAAGCTTGTCTTTATTAAAATTCCATTATACTCATTTAGATGAGAGGCTGTTTGCAGCAAGCCAATACACAAACAGCATAAAACGATTAATTTCCAGTCACCCAGAGTTCTACCCTATTACACACAGAACCACCCCACAGCCTTTTCCCTGGGTGTAAAGTCCGGGATTTCTAGTGTGAGTGTTCTGAAACTTTGCTGCCTGCATCTCCTCAGCCTGGGGGTCCTGGGATGGAGCACACAGACGCTGAATAAGCAGTGATTTATTTTTGTACGTGGCAGACACAACAGCACCCTCCACACTGAAATATTACAGCTAACGCCACACTAGGTGCTCAGCAAAACCAGCCTGGAAGAGCCTACTCTTGGTTTTCTCCCCAGAACTATTTACAAGTTGCAGCTGAACTTTTTCTGCTTCAATCCTGGACAAAATAAAAAAATTACAC
Organism: Brachypteracias leptosomus; assembly: GCA_013401335.1. Classification (NCBI taxonomy): domain Eukaryota; kingdom Metazoa; phylum Chordata; class Aves; order Coraciiformes; family Brachypteraciidae; genus Brachypteracias; species Brachypteracias leptosomus. The sequence goes on along the minus strand of VYZX01007746.1, from coordinate 832,378 downwards.
CAACCTGAATTTCTTAAAATTCAGCCATCTGCTAAGATTGTTTCAATAACCTGTAATTTCACACTTTCTAGCTATGCTACCCTTGCAGGAGATGTTTGCAGGAAAGCGTGTGTATTTTCTAAAGCGGTTTGTTTGTTTTAAAGTATCATCACATGTCTAAAACAAACAGTAGGATTGAGAAGTGTAAATTAAGAAACACCTGAACCTTGCTCCCTCTGTCTCCTGCCCCAGCCCCAGTACCTGCTGGCACCCACACACTGTCAATACTACACCTTGTCAACTATTGTACCTTCACTCCTTATAAAAACCCTGTATTTTAGTGAACAAGCTTTTGAGCTTTTAGTAAACAAGCTAAAAAGCACCTTTACTGTGAAATGGCAAACCCAAAAAAGTAAAGCCTGCTTGTTAACATCATGTATCTGTTTGTTTGTGGTAGAGAAGAAGTCTTGAGGTCTGTTTGTGTCTGTTGAAAGCGCTCCAGCTCAAGAGTTCGTAGATGGAGCTGCCTGTGCCCACAATGGTTTGCCAGCTGGGAAGGCAGGATGGGGAGGCTGCCAGGAGTAGGGTTTGGGGTCTCCCTGACCCACCCCAACTCTCCCAAAAGGGATTGTCCCACACGCTTTCCCTCCCCACAGCAGGAGCTCTGGCCCTGAGCAGCTCTGCAGCAGCCAAATCCAACTCAGGAGAAGAGAAAGAAGGGTTGAGGAGGTTGAACATCACCCCATCTTCAGGGAAACAGGAGAGATGCCACAAGAAACGTTCTCCTAAGCAGGGTGCCCACAGCAGCACGGCCAGAAACAGCCCGTACCACCCACCCTATGGCTCCACCTGCCCTTCTCCAGAGCTCTCACACGGCACATCCCAATCCTCACGCAGCACATTCGCTCCAAAATATTCCTCAAAGAGCAAGTGTTCTTCACAACCATGTCCAGGGAACACCACACACAGCTACTGGCCTCCACACATGGGCCAGCCCAGCATCAGCACTGCAGAATGGCTCTGAGATCAAGCACAGGCTGGCACAGATCATTCAATTTAATACCACAAAGAGGTGATTTGACATTGAAGCATAAAGGTGAAAAGTAGAGACTCAGGATTTTAAAGCTAAGGTGCCACACAGTTAAAACACCCGATTTGGGATGAGCTCTGATGTTAGGTTAGAAAATTAAAAACGTTCAACCAAATGTAGTATGTAATGGCACAGAGAAGGTTATAATTCAGTCACTCACACAGCACATGCTACTGAAAAACATAAGCCAAACGATTAAAAAAATGTATTACAAAAAAATAAAACTCAGACAAAACTGTGAAACATGGAACTGCCACAAAGAGAGGCAGGGCAAGGTGAGATTGAGAGAGCTAACCTGACTGGTTAGGGGAGTGGCTCACCAAGTCCCGAATGGGAGGCATGCCTACAAAAAAATGAAAAAGCAAGAAAATTACCCAAGTGTTACCCAAGTAAACTGGCCCTCTGAGAACAGCCCCCAAACCACTCAGGAGTTCAACCCATTCATTAGCACCCCTCTTCCAGGAAAGGTTTCTCTTAAGAGCCACCTCTTGATCTTAGGGACCGTGGATTTGCTGCTTTTACTAAGTTATTTCCACTACTAGTTCATTTTTACACATTTGGTATTTAATTAACAGGTTTAACATGTCCTCTAAGAGTTTGATTTATATATGAAAAAAGAAGAACATATAGTAATGGTTGGACCTGATGATCTTAAAGGCCTTTTCCAATCTAAACTATTCTGTGATTCTATAATTGAAACCAAAACCAGTTAAGTTTTAACTTAGAATTTCAGAGGCCAGCCTGAAACTTCAGCAAGTCCACATCCCTTCTCTCAATGGCACCCTTTCTCCACCCAAAAGTCACTATTTTGATACCTGATTTTGCAAACAGAAAGAACTCAGCACAGTCCAGCTCTGATTTAAGTCGTGTGTGCATAACAAGCTTTCATTTACCACTCTACTCTTTCATAGCTTCTTCCTCCTAAGTGTCCTACCAACAGCGTATGAATTCAAAGCTAATGCTTCAAATTCACAGATTTTACAGCTGGAGACCACAGCTGATACATTTAAGGCAACGTTTCCTAAATTAAATCAGCTTCCATCACTACTAACTGCAAATCCCAAGTTCTCTCTGCTTCCCTGACCCCTGTAACAACCAAGAACCCCCCCAAGTTACAGGAAGGCTCTTTTCTTCCCAAAGGCTCTGGCTGTGGCATCACTTGCTTTTAAAAAAAGGTCAAGAGCTTCATCTTCAAAGATATTCCATTAAGGTATAAAACTGTTCACCCCAATGGGATCTACAGATATGTCAAATTTCATGAGACACTTCATTTTGGAGATAACAACAAGGAGAGTATCTAGAAATTACTGTTGGGAGGCTAAAAGAGGAACTAGGGGGAGCGAGTGAGAGAGACTGGGACAGGGAAATGACAGTAGCAAGTGCTTTCAGACACAGAGGTGTCAAGGGACATCAAGTCCCTCTTACATGCTCCTGGACTGTGGCCACCTCCGCGGGCAACTCCTCAGACAAGATTCTGAAACCGTGACAAAAACCCAGAACTGAAAAACTACCTCATTACATTATCATCTTACCTACTCTTCTCAAAGGACACAACAAAACATCCAAACCAGACACCATTCCTGGTTATTCCAGAGGAAAGAGACTTTCAAGCATGACACCACGACAGGAGAGCCCGGCCACCCAGCTCCACTTGCTGGTTCTGATGGGCACGCAGGACAACCTGAGCACAGCACATGGTTAGCAAAGACCTGACAGGACCCTACTGACAACACAACACAAGCGTCTTCCTCAGAAGGAAGGGAAAGGGATCTGGCCAACATTTCTCTCCCCTGAAGCCTCTCAGAACCTTTCCGTTACCAGCAGGACGCGTAGAAGTATTAATCAAATAATTAAGGTAATTAATCAAACTGCAGAACTGCTCCCAGCAAAGCAGCAGCCTCAGACTCAGGTTGGCATCGTGGCAGTACCACGTGGGCACAGCCTAAAGGCTTGTCCAGCCACAGCAGCACAAAATCAAGCAAAAATGAGCAAAACTGGGAGGAATGCCATATAGAAATGGGAACCCAGCTAACTAAACATTGGGCTGGTGTTCATAGAAGTGGTGGAATGAAGGATAGTGCACTCAAAGAATCCTCTGGGTACAATCAACAGGCTGTATAAAGAGCAATACTTCTTAAATTAGTTTATATGTGAATTTTCATTTAAATCACTACTTGCTACCATAACCACTTCACCAGTACAGTATATATGTCAGAGAAAAAGTTTCATCTTTGAAGCAGGCAAATATATGAAAAGTTACTTTAAACCTGACTATAGACAGCAACAAAGTTGTAGAAGTAAAGAAAAAAGAATAAATAACTACTTAGAAGCTACTTCTTGGAATGTTAAAAGAGTTCTATTGCTAAGTTACAAAAATAACACTAGAAAATAGCATCAGAAACAGTCCTCAAGGGACACATGGATAAACTGCTTTCAATGCTTTGATTGTTGACTTTCATTTAAAACACTGCTTCTTCAAGACCCAGTAATCAGAACAGCTCAGAATTCAACTAAAACTCGATGTATCAAGGCCATTTTCCTGGAATATCTTTTTTTAACTGAAGGGGCCAGGAGTCACATCCTTCATGGTGTAGAAAACACTGATTTTGAGAAACACTGGGAATTCAGTCAAGTTTTGGAAGAAACTATCCACGGTAACAAGTGACACCATCACTGCTATGTGCACATCAAAAAACACAGAAATAAGAAAGCATCTGCCCAACGTCTTAGGTGTTAGCATGCATCAATCCCAAATCTCTTTGAAGATCCAGATCCCTACACAGAAAGTTACTTTTACCAGCCGAAAATAGACTGCCCTTGTTGTCCTCAAGAAAATGGTGGAACCACATGTCCATACATTGACCAAACAGCAAATTATGCCCATGTAACTGATCCATTTACTACCCTTAAAAGGGTATCTGAGGAGAACACATAACGAGCCAAAATAACAAAGGATAACTATACTGACAGTAATACAGGTGAAGGTTGATTCACTTTGTAAGACAACCACCCACAGGCAGATGAGTGAGGACAAACTCTGACCTAACGACACATTCTGAACAAGGGGTACCCAGGCTGGATCTCCAGAGAGGGAGAAACAACCCAAAGTCCTGAGCTGCTGTTCAGAACGCTCTGGGAACTGTCCAAAAGACCCTTCCTTGTGAGATTTGGTTATCAAAACCGGACATGAAAAGATGCTCCGTGCCATGACCATGCTTGGATCAATTATTCAGATAAAGACTGGAAAATCAGAGCACAGCAGTGGTCATACTGGCTCAAGGCCTGTTCCAAAGCAGCCTGGACACCACTGCAACAGTGAGACACTGAGATGCCTTCAGGCTCAGCAGGAAACTTGCACCAAGATGGTTGAAACCATCCTGAATTGTTTAGTATTGAGCCATGACCCAGGCCCATCCTGCACTGTTTAGTATCAAGCTACAATACTCATCACGCTACAGCTCACACTTAAAAGTTTAGACAGTTCCATCTCAAATATTTCACTGATAATTGACTTTAAACCATTGGATTCTACGATTCTATGATTTCAGTTAAAGGCAAAGACTCGAGCTGCCCCTCACCTGGCTGTTTTTTGCTGCTGTTGGGCACTTCTCCGTTGGTCACCGGCTGCTTGTTGGTGCCAGCGCTGCCTCCCGAGTGGCCGTTCAACGCTTTCGGAGCGGATCCCAGGTTTGCAGCGATCACTGGTAACTGCTGCCCCCGTTTCAGAAGCTGTTTCTGTTCCTGGTGTCGGAATCGCGGGGGCACTTCCCGAGGAGGGTACCGAGGCAAGGGCTGCTGCTGCTGGCTGCTGGCTGGGGCCCGCTTGGCATTATTAGTAGTGCTGGTTACGGGGGAAGTGCCGGTGGAGGTGACGGGCTGAGGCTGGCTGACGCTTGTCTTTGTTTGTTCTGGCACTGCCCCCACCCCCAGGAAAGAGAAAGTTGGACAAAGTTATTCAGAAGAACTTGAAAACATGGAGTAAGTCAGTATTAATGCATTTCTAGAGTATGTAATGGCAGCGTTTCTCCTGGTACAGGTTGTAACTCATCCCCCATTAAGAGCTCCATTATCCCCTAATGGCACAGGTCTGGGAGCAGAAGGATGTCTTGCTGTCACTCCTAACCAAGCTGTCTCAAAGCATGCTGCTGCTCACGAGTTTTCTACAGCTTCTCCTGACAAATCAGTACAGTGCCAGGTTATTCTGGCATTTAAACTCCCAATCCCTTACACCAGGGACATGTTAAGGTACTTGCACGTTTCTTGGATGAGATATCCATAAAGTGCATTTGCATTTTCTGTGGAACTCTCTGAGACACTTCAAGATGGATCATGACCTCCCTACATAGTCAAGTCACCACCTCTACTTGGAATTTCACAAACTGGCAGCAACACAACCCTTCCTGGGCCTGTGGAGCCAACAGAGGGGAACAGTGACCCAAACTAAAGGCATCACCACGTTGTGTCCATGGAGATCCTACAAGAGAAGAGCTCAGGACTTGGCTCCATCAGGCTGCTCCCATGGCATCCCTAAGGTGGTGGCAGGCTGTGGAAAAGCGTGCTGGGAAAGAGGGAAACTGAGGCAGGCACTGCTGGTCAGGACCAGCAAGGCTCCTGCTCTGCACTGCTGGGTGAGGTGGTGCCTGGTTACAAATCAGGGCTGTGTTTATTTCCAAGGATAGTTTTGCTCTTTGGCAGCATCTAAACACACCTGACTGGAGGCTTAAGAGCAGCTCCCTCACACCATTCCCCTGCTGTGTTCCATTTCACAATTTCCTGGCCTGTCAGCAGCAGGAATGTTGTTACTACGTGACTGAAAATGTCATTTTCTGGGGCTTTTCAGAGTTGTTTAAAGACCATTTTATCATTCACTCTCAGGGACAGATTCATGGCAACATGACATAAAAAAAGTAAGTGGAAACAAAACTCCTTAAGCTTTTGTTTAAAGAATCGATTTCAACACTGTCAATGTTACTTATGACTGTAATTCCTTTTTATTTCCACTACAACAGAGTCAGGTATTTTCAAAAACACAAACATGAAAGCCTTCAGAATAAAACGTTATCAGCATCTGGGGTGTGTTTTAATGGAATATTACATTTAGGATACTTAAGGAAAGCAGAAAAGAAAAAAATTAGAGACTTTGCTTCACCACTGGCCAGATAGAGGCCTCTGACAGAGCCTCAAGGGGGGAGGAGGAGGAAGAAGAGGAGGAGAAGGACCCTGCCTGAGGAGCTCACCAGCAGCTTTCTGGCAGCAGTGACCCAGTGCTCCCTATTTCACAGCTGACTGGAGGACAGAAGTGAGGAGAGGAAGGGCCAACACATCTGTCAATGCAATGCACAGAGCCCGGGGAGCAGGGAGCATTCAGAAGCTATCAGATAAATTGGTGAGTTGATAAAAATCACCAACATCATCCCAGATCCCATCTATCATTACCCACATTAAAAAGCAGGTAACTCAGGTGGGATTCCTTGCACAGTATCTGGATGCACATAATGCAACAACAAATAGGATCAAAACTGAATTTCACAAACACAAAGAAGTTTTAAACAAATCTATTCCCACTTACTCCTTTTCCAATTTCCCTGGCTTAAAAGTAGTTAAAATAACTGAAAATGACTACTTCTTTGGGGGGGTTATTTTAGCAAATAACTAAGAATTTGTCAACCATTTAATGCATAAGCCTGTAGCACATTTCTGTGGTCTAGGTACTGCAACAAGCTTTGAAATTTAAAAAAAAAGTAAGATTCTTTGCATACCACAATCTGTGTAACCACTGCCCAAATCCCAACTTTCTGCTCTACTGATGTGCCTCCTGCTACAACTGATCCCTGCTCCTTACTCTAGAGTTTAAGCCCAGCTCAGCCCCCCCAGCCCAAGGTGTGCTGACAGTGATACACCAAAACCAGCCACTTTCTGCACCCACTGCATCACTACCAAGCCAACAAAGCTCAGACCCAGCACCCTTCAGCCCCCTGCACGCTCTAACTCTGTTTTTGCTGTCAGCACGAGTGGGAAGCACACCTCAATTACAGAGATTTATCACCCAACCCAGGGCACCCCACAGCACGGGCAACATGGTTTTCCTACGCTCTGTCTTCCATTCACAGACAACTTCTCCTCTCAGATGAAGTCAAATCATTTCTATGACATCCCATGAGACATCCAAACGGTTCCAAGCAGCACACTTAGGGCAGCACTGCAAGACAGCAACATTCATACTTTACTTTCCTAACTAAAGCTACTTTAAGACAAAGTGTTATAACAGACTCCAGTGGACTTGCAGGTAATTGAAGCACTTTTGACTATAAAAGAGTGCAACTAATAAACAAGCTACGTTGTGCCAAGGCAGCTCCTACGCTGCGACATGAGCAAGACTTCACAAACAGCCAAAGAAAATATCCCTCCTGTTCTATGCATTCATCTCCTCAGCACATATGGTGATTCTTTCTACTCTTACCAGCAACCTAGGTTGAAATCTACCAGACAATACACAGTTATACTAAAGAATCTGCAGAGTTTACACTCCTATGTTCATTTCAACCTGAAATCAATCCGAAGTGCAGCAGAATTCCCTTGCCTTCACTTCCCGACATACCACAAAGTTTTAAGCTATAAAATTTATCCTGCCCAACATTTTCTGGCCCGCAACTTCTCGGAAGACTAAATAACACATTCATATTCCAATATGGCTACTATAAATTCCAGCACTCCTTAATCATCTTAATATTAATCTCAATAATTTGATCTGTTATAAACAAGCTGCCTGTTTAACAGGAGTTTGTTCTGTTTAACAGGAGTTTGTTCTGCACACCACTGTTTTATTTTGAATCATATTAGGGCAGAAAGAATTCTCTTTAATAGAAGTTTGTTCTGCACACCACTATTTTATTCTGAACCCTATTAAGGCAGAAAAAGAATATTAATGGACTTAGAGCCCCCCAAAGTTAATTTATTTGCCTACCAACAGCAAGTTTACAGCAACGAATACTAAAAAAGAGATTTTCCCAACAAACCTGCCGGAGAGCTGTGAAGCAGGGGCCGGTGCAGTGAGGAGTTTAGAGAGAGATTCCAAAGCAAGCCGCTTCCAACTTGTGTTGCTTTCCCACTCTGCAGATTTCATTAGAAAATGGAGGAGCAGCATGGTGTCATTTTACGGCTCCAGGAGCCGCTGCCAACTCCTCCTGGAGCAGGGGCCCGGGGACCCGACTCCCCCGCCAAGGAAAAAATGGCAGCTGCAGGAGCAACTTTCCTGCAGATGGAAAACACTTTCTGCCTCACAGAAAAGCAGCGTTTGGAGATCAAATCACCTCCCAAAGAGCACAAAGAGCAGCGCCGAGCTGTCACTGAAACGCTCTCCTCACCGCTGCTGGAGCTGACCTCTGAAAAATGTGTCCTACCGCCCCTGAGCCATGCCCCAAAGCCTTGTCAGTGCTGGAATGCTGGAGGGCAAACAGAGGAGGCTGCCTTGGGCTGCCACACGGATGCTAGAATTTTCGTGCTGGAAAAATGGCCGCAGCTGTAAGCTCGGCTAGCTGATCTGGAAAATATCTCTCTGGTTGCCAGCCCGTTAACCCCTGCGGGGCCGCAGAGGTGAGGGCGTGCCGCCGCCGCGGGCGGGCTCTGCTGCCCTGCTACCATTCGGGGGTTAGAAGCCAACACAACAGTTTTTCCAATGCCCTCCTGCTAGTCGCTTTCAGGATTTAGAAGCCAACACAACGGTTTTTCCAATCAGGAAAAGCACAGTGAGGTAAGTGAAAAAAAGCCCAACCAAATCCTGACAAAAAGCAGGAGAGTTGGTGTGTTCGGGCAATCCTGCCTCGCAGAGGAGGAAACGAAGAAGAAGTTTCCAAGGTGGGAAATGTGAGTCAAAGATTTCAATTCCACACCCAGCTATTTTTAAAGCACTTTCCGTTTCAGTGGTTGACTCGAAGCTTGTTCTGTTGTGCAGTAAAAGCAGCACTTTCTGCCTCTGCCCTCCCCAACGCGGGGAGCCGAGAGCTGAGGACTCACAGATGTTTTCAGCTCCGCTTGTCCTGCTCTGCAGAGCACAAAGCATTGGGAACAACTCACCACAGCGTTGGCATCACCTCCAACAGCACCCTGCCAATGTCATATGCTACTGCACTGGGGTATTACGTACATACATTACAAAGGTTGGATCTGATGGTCCTCGAGGTCCCTTCCAACCTAAACGATTCTATGATTAACATGTGTGCAAAGAGACAGCTCATCTTGTAAGGCGAGCTCGTTCTGCAGAGCTACACCATGGTTACTGGAGGGAGCACACACAACTAACCTCCAACATTCTTCGTAAATAGCATTTACTTCAACCCTTGGCTTATCATCAGCTGCCCGTGGGCACAGTGTGGTTTGCAGAGTCCTGATTTAGGAGAAACTCGGGGTAAATGGATTGATTTGTCTGTCTTCAATAGCACTGACGTTAAGCACAGCAAAAATACCAGTTTTGCCAAGCCAGAAGGAATGCCACAACAACTGACAATTCTATGCTATTCTCAACAAATAAGGACTTTCAAATGACACTTATTTCTTTCCAAAATACCTGGTACAAGAGCACTTGGAGGGCACTTGTCGATGTACAAATCCGTTCTGTGAGCTGCTGCACAGAGAAACCTTCCACTTAGCAACTAAATCACCCATCCATCTCCAGCTCCTATCAACTTCCTCCTCCCTCCTCTAATAAAACCAGTTGTACAGAAATAGACAGGTTGGAATATCTGAAATCCACAGGAATGTCATACATGCATTTTTAATGATGATACCACGGTATTAAAATGCTACTTGTACCAGAAACATTTATGTTAGCATCATCATTATTTCCATTCCTAATCCTGAACAGGAGAATAAAAAAACCAACAGCACTCTGACTTCCTCGGGAGATAGTCATAATTTGAGATGCACACTGGTAGCTACTTCAGCTGGTATAAAAGTAGTTTCTATCTTAGCTAAAACATCATTTTGGAGCCATGCAAACTCTGCTTAAAACCAAGAAATAATCTCCCTGCCCACCCCCACCACTTAACCAGCTACTTTTCTGAAAGAAGCAACATAATTCTGAATAATTTAGAGATCCTATACTCTTGTATTTTATCTTCAGCTCATGCACAGAATAAATTATTTAGGACATTAACGCGATGGAAACTTGGAAACTAATGAAACATTAATTTGCATCCTGAATACAGGCAGGCAAAAGTGCTGAAACAATGACAGAGCTACGTGCAACGTAAGAGAGGAGTTTTGTTCCTAGAGGAACTGTTGCAAAAAGTTGTGTATCTGAACCTCATGATGTCCAATCTTCTTCAGAAGGACCAGCTTGCCTCTCTTTGGCAGCTAAATTCCTGCTAAACTTCCAGAAACAGCCTTTTAATAATAAATGAACATTAAAGTTGGAACTTAATAATTCCACCAGCAAACATCCGGCCTCCACGGAGAAAATGAAAAGAAATGAAGGTATACAAGAAGAAAAGAAGATTTAGCATGTCCTTCAGCAGACAGGCATTGCTCTCCATCTGAAGGGTGCCACCAGGTAGCCCACCGAGCAGAATTACTGCTCTCCTGGCCTCAGGCTGTTTTTAGCTGTGGATGCCAGTGCAGCCTCAGACACGGGTCAAATGTGCACTCCGAATGGACAGCATTATTTACGGGGAAGTATTTCAGCACTTTCCTTCTTCACCACCTTCTCAGATGTATTTTACTACTCCAGAATAAACCCAGTCACTCACGAGAGCTGCTATGGTATCTGAGAAGCCTGACAGCAGGAATACACACAAGAAAATGAATGTTTAGCCTGTACTTCAAATGCAACTCCATGCACTGCTCGAGAAAGGGTGCTTTAAAAAACAAATGAAGACTATTTATTAATTATAATAGTCTTCCAGCAATGTTATTAAGTATTCAGTGCTGTGCCTGAAGACACACACAGAATTCCCAAACGGTTCCAGTGCCCGGAGCCAGGTGGGAAGGGCCAGGACCTACAGCAGCCATGGGATGGTTGCACATCCAGAACACACGTGTCCAGGCTGACGTGGGCTACAGGAATGGTGCAGGGACCATGCTCTGGCAGCTCCCTCTGCCTCAAGTGATCAAGGCACTACGTATGTGTCCTGTGCTGTGTAAGGAATTCAGAATGGGAAGATGGAAGAGCAGAAGACTCCAGTCCCTGGAATAAAACCCTTTGCCATTATTCTAGCCTTTTGTGGTCACTGTCTGAAAAAGTGCAATCCAAGTTTCAAGGATCCCACCTTTAAGTCTTGAGAAGAGCTTTCAGGTGACTCATTTGACTCAAGAGATTTTGAACCACAGAATAATATACAGAACAGAAATAACTCTAAAGTAACTTACCTTTGATTTTTTGTTCAATGGCCTAGAACAAGAAAAAAAGAAGTGTCAGTGATTTGTGCAGATAAGAGGCAAACCACAGGCACACGTGCCTCTTCAGAGAGCAACATTAGCTTCTGACTTCCCGCTTTTAAAGTGTTTTAAAGTTATTTAATTATCTACTTCAGAAGCATCTCTCCACATGCCTATTATTCCTTACGCCTAGAAAGCTGTTTAAATCCTACAGAAGACAAAATTAATTTGAAAGATAACTACATGAAACAGACTGTATTAAACTTGCAAATTAAGACGTTTGAAGCCAGTTAAAAACTGTGCCTGGAAGCAAAGAACCTCCACCCCTTTTACTGCAGAATTTGGCAGGGGCAGAGGGAGGGGCCTAGAAATTCAAAGGAAGTCAGAAAGGAAACACAAAAACTTGTAGTCTTTCCTTTCCAAGATTCCTCAGGTTACACCTGTGACGTGGCCAAGATGAGAGATCTATTTGAATAGAATTTTATGATAGGATAAAAATGGGAGAGAAACATCTTGTGTATGAAGTGCAACCATAAACCAGTAAAACAGACTTGGGAAAGGACCTTTGGAAAGCACAAAGCATAGTCCTTCCTATCTGAAAATAAGAGTTTTCTTGATTATGACTTTTAAAATGCAGTAATGCCAAAGCAAAATGAGATTTTGGTTTGATATGGTCCCTTTGGTAGCTGTATACAACTCATTTAAGTTATATTACATATATTCACAGTATGTAATACATTTGTGATAATACTTAAGTTATGCTTGTTTATAATTAAAACCATGAGAAGAGAGAAAAAGGAGTGTGTGTGAATGCAAGAAAAACTTATTGACTGACTGATCTGATGTGAGACTTGGCTAGATTGAGACATTAGCACTGCTAGGGCTGGCTACTGACGTTTATTAACAGCACCCAAAGAGATCAGCACAGAGGAGGGGTCGCAGGACAAGGCTGCCGACTGCTTTTGATGCTAAGGGGCTACTCTCTAAAAGAAAAAGAATTGAACGTGCTTCATCGAGGGACTTCCCAAATACACCCATACCTGAGGTATGGTCTAAGGCTTTAAAGTTTTTGCTGCAGAGCCTATGGTTAATAATGCAAACCAGGGTGTTCTGAAGAGATCAAAGAGACCAAGTTAGCTGACAAAACAAGAGGGTGGTTTCAGCCAACGTGAAACTACTCAGGATATTAACAGACCAGAAAAGGGATTCTCCCTTCCTGGGATCTACACCAACTTTCATTTTACCCTAGAACCCAGCCACATCTGGGTGAGGACATTAGTTTTTAACAGCTCAGTTCACTGCTAGTTGTTTGTTACCATGGCTTTTCAGAGGTATACTCTTTAACCCAGATTAAGTTTAAACTCTGCCAGGAACACGTGCAGGCACCCCTGTGGCACCCGACTCCCCTGCCCAGAGAAGCTGCTTAAACTCCTGGTGAATGGAGCCCACACACTGCACGTGTTGTTGCTCTGAGAAGAGAGCACATCACTAAAGACATGGGGCTTCAGAAGACCAGCCTGGCAGGTGCTCTCAGCAGGGGAGAGCGGAAGCAAAACTTTCCATTTCAGGCAAAGGTCTGGTCTCTTCACTTTCAAAAATATTTATGCTTTCATTTCTTCTACAGATGTCACTCTCAAACGTGCCTTTAAACTCAGGAAAAGACTCAGGTTTGGAGGAGGAAGTCAGCCCTGAAGAACCACTTCTTTAAAAGGTTCAAATCCTACAAGTAAGCCAGCTCCTTTCCCATTACAACTTCTGATAAAAAAGAATTCCAAGAGGAAAAGGAGTTATACATTAAGGGCCAAAAATTATAATGCAGCTTTGCTGTCAGCTACTGAAAAGAACCTGTGATTCTGAAATATGAGCAGGTATCCCTTCTAGGAATATCCCTCCATTTCATTTAGATTGTTGCAAGATTAAACACCCTTAATTTTGTACAAGTGCACAAACACCTTTGTTTAGGCCAATGAACTCCTGATTTTTTGCCTATATAATAAATACCTAGCATTAGTCAATGGCATCAAAGAAAAAACATTAAGCAGGTTCATTTCACTACCACCAGTTCCCAAACAAATCTGAACTGGACATGGTTTTAGAAACAGCTTTACAAGCTCCTTTGAGCTTTGGGTCAATATTTAGAATCAATGGCTGTGATTAATACCTTGCTAGTAAACACGAATTCTGAAGTGTTTACAAGCATGTCCGTGATGTTTCCATCCCAAACAACTTTGCTGTCAATATTTGCCTTCCTATCCAACTTCCCTATATAAACTGTCTTATGACACACTTCCAAGTTAGAGGATAAGAAGATTATATTAAAGATACAGCTGAAAGGCACTACCTTAAAGAAAACTGGTAATTTTATTCTACTAATAAATGCACTAACACTGAGGAAGTTTTCAAACTTGAAACAACTTCAATGGCTAATCAGGAAAAAGAACAGTCACCTCTGAAGAATATTTAATCTCTGTACATGGAGCCAATTAATGTGTTCAATGTCAGGCACCACCAAGGAACTGACCATACATTTAGAGCTTAAAACACTAAATTAAACCCCCCTCACTTCTGAGTAACAGCAGCTAGAACAGTATTTACTAGTGATGAAGCCAGAATAAGCCATTAGCACAGGTTTTCAGCTTTTTATGCTCAACATACCTTTTTTTGAGCAGCTTCCTTCTTCTTTTTGTCTTCTTTTCTCTTTTTCCTTTCTTCCATCAACTGTTCTTCCTCTTCTTGCACTAAATCCCTGAACCACACAGTTTGTAATTAACTCTCCCAAAATACAATCTGTACACACTTAGATTCATTTTAGAACAATTATTTCACAGTGGCACAAAAGGAACTGGGGAATTTGACTTCTAATTGGATAACATTTCTACAGGGACTAGGTACTTCCCCTGCAAATCACAAGTGACAGAACTTTAAGAGCAGGTGCAGTGTCAAGCTACATGCATGATTTTCTTTTTTCCAGAACTTAAATGAAGGCTTAGACATTGATTTGGTTCAAGAGCTGGTGCAAGTGCAGATGTTGTTTAATCTCTGCCTGCTCTGGTGTGTTTGTACGACTCAGCTCCCACGCACCCGTTCCCCAGTCACATGCACCCAGCTCAACCCACACAGACTTTACTAGACTCAGCCTAAGCCGAGCAGTGGGCTCCTCCCAGCCAGGCAGGACCTGCTGCACCTCACTGGCCTTAACCACCACACCTTCTGTCTGGGCAGGGAGCTGGAGAGCGTGGGCAGAGCAGAGCTTTCAACAGCAGAGCACCTCAGAGCACCTTCAATGACAGGACTGGGACTTGACACACGAGTGGAAACAAACCCTATTACATCGACTGAAATTCACTTCACACAAAGTTTGACATGCTAGACCATGGCTTAGCAGTGACACCACTTTGCAGAGCGTGCTGTGTACAAACAGACTCAGCAAAGGCAACACACACAGGAGAACATGGGGAGTATGAACAGAGGGAACTGCAGGCATGCAGCACGCTTGCACACCACCAGCATTGCTGGGAACTAACACCCCACAAGTTTCAGGATAACAAAAATAAACTTTTCTTTAAGGCCATGCTTGGATAGATGCAGTGATTCTCCTAAGAATGAGAAGGAGCTCCACACACACACAACTGACAGATGAAGAAGTGTTTGGGCTAAGAGTGCAAAAAGCTTGTGACAACATGGAACGTGCAGCTGAGGATCAGTTGGTGGTTTCATACATGAGAATAAAAACAACTGCTCACAGAAAGAAGGATTCTGAAGTTTACAAAGTAACAATAAAGCTGAACGTAAAATAAAACAGTGGCAGCAGTTTGCTTTTGTTAGAGCACTGTAAGACAGAGGGAGAGGGAACACACTAATATTCAGACACTTCAAAGCTGGAGATTCAGAGAACAAAGCCTTTGTGTCTACTAGAAAGTCTACTTGCAAGACTCCTCTGCCCTCTCAGGGTCAGGAATGTTTCTAAGTTCAGAAGCTTGGAAGCTTTTGGCCCACAAGCCCTGACCATACAGTCAGGTGGATGAGATTAAAAAACATGGGTTGAAAAAGTTCTTCCAGACCTCTTTCTGAAGCATACATCTGGGTCACAACATATATCCCTCTGATGTCCTGAGTACTGACACCAGCTTCACTGCACCTGTACCCTCTCACCAGGCAAAGCATCCTTCAGACAAGTCCTAACTGCTACGAGACTTTGAATGGGATGTGAGAACAAACTCCCCATACTGAGTGAATAAAGGAAGAAGAGATGAAATTTACTCTTTGAATAACGTTCAAGGATTAGTAGAATTCCTCTGTTCTAAATGAACACCTTGAATGTAACTGAATCTGCACACACCTTCTATCCCATCAGCTGCCCCCACAGCAACACGAGTTGTTTGCTCAGGTTCAAAGCTGCTGGATCAGATCTCTGGACAGTAAAATCCATTACAGTCACGTAGATTATTTACTGTGGCAAAAGAAAATGCCAAGACACAACCCATGGGAGGGAATTTACACCTATTTGGTGTCAGCTTTGAACATGAACAGCACTGTTTATCTTTGCAAGGCAAAACAGCAGAAGAGACTTTGCTACACAACTACTCTGAATGTATTAAAATCTCCTTTAAAAATGTCACCCCCATTCCACGACACATGGTTGCACAAACTCACATTATCAATCAAAAGACAACCTCGTTATACAAAACTCTGGGGGGAAAATACCCTCACAATGTCAATAAGGAGCCATCAACAAGTGGTTTACTCCTGCCTAGAAACACTGGGCTCCTTTGTAACCCCAAACCACCCACTACTGCACACCTCCAGTTTCAAATCAGATAATTATAGACATGTCAGAAGCAGTGCCAACTGAATTCAGTAAAACACAAGATACTCCACGAGAATTAAAACCTTCATTACTAATTTCCATACATAAATAACTGGTTCATTCTATGCCTAACACAGCTCAGGTCCCTTTCAAAATGAGTGCAGGGGTCTGGTTTTATTTTTTAAATCCACATGTGACTTTCCAGTTCCCAGTTGCCCAGTTCCACTGTGGTAAAGTCATACAACTTCATAACACTTTTTAATTAGACAAACCAGCTCTTTCAGCACCTGCCTCTCCTTGTGGGTGGTGCCAACCTCAGTCACCCTAAAGAGCAGCTCATTCTGGTTTGCATTCTGCATGATGGTGCCATTCTCTGCTACCTGTCTGAGCTCTACCTTTAAAACTGCTCCTTCCTCTCCTTGTGAGATCCTTCAGCAAGATGTCAAAAGCAGTTCTCCTCCCAGTAAGGACAATGCCCTAATAATGATACTTATATTTAAATTTCAAAGCTTGTGCTATTATTAACACTAGTTTCAAAGAAAAAGAGACATGTTCATGTTTTCCCAGGGCACTCACTGGGGAAGAAAAGTACCAGCAACACTTAAAATATTTAAAGGGCACAGAAACTTCTCAAACTATTCATGTTGGCACACGAGACAAAAAAAGAAAAATAGAGATCACACGACTGCATTTTGGGTAACTGAAGTCATTTGCTCAAATCTATTTCCATTACTATTAATACTGCCAGCCAATAGCCACACTTTATCTAGATGGTAACCATCAATTTGGCTGGAGAGAAGAAAGTTTTCTATTCACAAAATTAACAAGTATTTCTTTACTTAATTACCAGTATCTTTTCTGATTTCTCTCTGTAAACAGAAAACCTTTGGAGCACAACTACACGTATCTGTGGAGCAACTAATACAAATAGAAATCACTTTTCATCCCTACTTGCTGAGACCGTTCTCACTGCAAATCTGATTTCATCCTCCTCTTGTTCCTTTTCCCAGTGCTCCTGGGAGCAATCCTGCATTTGCTGTTAGGTCTCAGGAATCACTTCATGGACAACTAAGAGGTTAGTCACGTAACTACAGAAAACAATTAGAGTTGGCCAGATTCACTTAGAGCATCCCTTGGATACTGTGCCAAGCTGAGGTAATGATTAACCTGCAGGGACATCTGTGCACCCAAAAGGTGATGCCTCAGTTCTGTCCCTCAGTCTTGCACCCTGAGCAGTTCTAACCAAGCTGAAGCTGGTAACACTGGCCCTCAACTTGAGTTGCTTTGGGATAGTCCAATTTTTACCAGACAATTTGAATGGGTAAACAACAGAAGCAGCATGATCCAGGGTGATCACTGGGAAGCACAAGCCTGTTGTGGTCACCACCCTTCCCGGGGCACCCATCAGTGTGAGATGAGATGAGCTGCAAGACCTCAGCAAGAGATGACACCTGAGGAACGGGCTGTTGCTGTCTGTCAACCCCTCTGAAACTTGCCCCTGCCAGGCTGGGGAGCCCTGGGGAAAGAGCCCAGCTCCTGCTCGACTGACACCCGAATTCATTGCTCCAGCAAGGGCTGCAGGCACAGGGACACCTCTGACACTGCAGGTTGGTGCAGCACCGAGGGCTGGAGACTGAACAAAAGGTTATTCACAGGATTTCTAATCACCTGGGAAGAATGCTAAGAGTTAAGAAAGCTGCCAGTGCCTTGTTTTGTGTCACAAATTTCAGTGTGTCACATGCAAAAATGACATTAACTGAAAAATCATTCCACTTTTAGAAGAAAGCTACAGCTCTTTAAAGAGCAAGCAGAGTGCAAAGTGGTGTTTTCACATGGAAAAGTAACTCATCAATCCTGCTACAGCTACATCAACAAGATTACATTTTATGTTTAGAATACAGATGCTAACAACAAACACACCAGTACCTCTGGAACATTCCACCACAGCATCGTTTTGCTGTTTCCACAGAGACACAATGAAACACCCAAGTTCTGACACTGTGATCACTCTGCTTTCATGTACTTAAGAAAAACAGAGTTTAGACAACAAAGCCAGCTTAGAACACACAGAACTGCCCCTGTGATTCTTATCAGGACTCTGGGAGGCCCCTGGAAAGAAACTCCCCACCTCTAGCTCATAACATAGATTACCATTATAATGTTACATTTCAGTGAGTGGAAAGCAAAACTAATTCAGTGTACAATTAAATACCAAGAGCAGAGCCCTTCCTGCCCGTGCTCTTCACAAAGTGGGCTCTTCAAGGAAGGCAGTGCTCTTCCATAAACATCAACCTGAAACACCAACTCAGATTTGCTGTTAAGTCATCCCAGTCTAAGGCAGAACTCCTGAATTCCCATCTCTGACAGCTGCACGAGCAGGTTTCCTTTATCCTAATACATTAATACCCGGCTCTCTCACCAGACAGCAAATGACAGTGTTTATGCATCACATTCCAACACCCATTAGAACACAGAACAAACAAGCTTCATTTTTAATGCTCCTCCTTGAGAAACACAAGTGTTCTGTAGTATTTCCCATTTACAGTCTCAGACTTTAATAGCTACCTACTCCTGCTCTATTATTCTTTGTGTACAAACTCTCGGCAGCTCAGGGTTACTTCACAGCACAGAAGGAGGAACACGGCAGGAATCCAGCCAAGACAAAGCCAGAAAGTCACCAAGTTCTTTTGCTGGGCTTTTTCCTACATCTGGGTAGGTTTAATCCATCAACCCTGCACTGCTGAAGTGTCTGGAGCAGCAGGCCTGGCCCATCAGCTGGCCAAACAAACAGCAAGGACCAAGAACTCAGGTTCAGAAAATACAAACAGCCCTCTATTATCTCCCCCCCAGCCATCCAACTTTCTCCAAAACACACGTACAGGGAATTTCCTTTTCCACCCATGTAATTGGATTAGCTTGCTCCAGGTTAAATGGCCTTAGCAGAAATGCAAACCTTATTAGATCAACTGCAAATAAAGTGCCCACCCCACACAAAATTCACATATGAGGCTGGAGCAGCCGCCTTCAGATTAAACAGCTTAACTTGAAAGGTGCCTTATTTTCAAGTGAGACCAAATGAAAATGGATCTGGATCCCAGGAGAGCCTGCACATTTGATGGCTCTGAGAACATACAAGTGGAGGCTGCTATTATCTGCATAATTTTAAACAGACTGTCAGTTAAATATTTACCATTATTTATTTTAAAATCATTTTTTCTCCAATTTTGAGTACTTCAGCACAACTCTTGTGTGTATAAGGGGAAAAAAACTCAACAAACTACCAAAATGCTTCCCTCAATCAAGCCATTAGGAAGAAGTTCTTTCCTGAAAGAGTGGTCAGGCACTGGACCAGGCTGCCCAGGGAGGTGGTGGAGTCACCATCCCTGGAGGGGTTCAACAAACAAGTAGATGTGGAGCTTTGAGATATGGTCTGGGGGTCAGGGAGATGTTGGACAAAGGTTGGACTTGATGCTCTTGAAGGTCTTTTCCAACCTCAATGATTCTATGTCCCAGTGTTTGTGCAGCGTGGTGTCTTTGCTGTTCTAACATACAAAAGGGCACCACGTTATGCCACAATCAAATTACAATTCTAGTCACCCGACTGAGAAAATTATTGGTACGAGAAGAATTCTGACACAAATGAAGATCCAAGACACAGCACTGCATCATCATGGTTCAAGCTCGGGGTGTATCTCACAGTGAAATCTGGCATTACTTGCACACAGCAACCTCAGCAGTGATGTGAAGCAGGTCACCATTCCCCATTAACACCAGTTTCCCAGCACTCACCAAATCCAAACCCCCTACACAGCAGAACTGCACTTGCTGGGCTCTTCACACCAGCATGAACAGCAGAACTGCCCCTCCACAAGTGCTGCTCAAGGTGCCAGCACTATCAGATGCTCTCGTGCTCAAGATGCCTCCCAAAGCCACCAAGGTGTGTGGCCCCACAAGATGGTGCTAGTACAGTTCTAAAGACACTGCTTCCATCACCAACAACCAACCTGAGAAGTCTTGAAGCTGGTTCTCCCAAAGGTTTTGTGTGTTTGGTGTCCTCTGAAGCACTTCAAGGGCTGCGGACTGGCAAGGGTTGGTGGTGGCACTGTGGTGACCTCCACACTGGACACATGGAGTGACCAACCACCACACAGGTCCCACTGTTACTTAACTGAAGGTAAAGAGGTAACTATGGATTTCTACCTTCTACCCATATACCACATGGTGTAAACACTCAGAGGCTTTGGAAACCACTCTAAAATTTCCAGTGACGAATATATAAAATAACTTAGGGAGAAATAAACAAGCAAGCAAGCAAATCAATCCTTTCCACCATTTGCTTTCCTTTCAGTTACAAATTAACTTGCAATGCTCCAGGTGGAGCAGTGCCAGGGAACTGCTCCTGACTATCTGGAATGGAAAGATCTTGCACAACTCTGCAGAGGCAGTAAATGCACCCGCATACACTCCCTGTTCTGCACACACTCCCAAACACCTTGCTGAGACTCAGGGTTGATAACTTTGCTGTATTCTGACCTACACACTCCCTAACCTTTAATTTTTTTGAAATGATGTCATTGCTACACCATGATGCCAATAAGGATTTCTCAGCTGCTATAAAAATAGTTATTTTTTCTACTACACCAGCATTAGCCCAGAATCAATTATAAAACACACATTTTGATTAAAAATGGATCCCCCAATTCCTTTATCAATGCTTCCCACAGAACAGCACACTACACCAGGAAGAGCTCTCCAAGCTTATGGAGTAGAAACCAGTGCTTTGAAGTTAACAAATAAACCCCAACAAAACCCACCAGTGCCTTAAATGGAGATGCTCTGGCAGCCAAATCCACCAGCCTCAGGCACCAGTAACAAAACAAACCCACTTATTTACAGATGTCGTCTGTGTCTGCTCATTCTTCCCAGCTATTAACATACAGAAGAGGTGCTGCCAAGCTAAAAACTGAAACAATTACTTCAATGAATAATTAATTAGTAAATGTGTGGCAGCTATTTGATTTTTTTTTTTTTGCTTTGAAATACCTCAGTCTTTAAATTATCACCCCAAAAGTGCAGTGGCAGAATTCTAACTACCATGTCTACCACCTGGGGAATATGCTCATTTTTCCCTGTTTTCTCAATACAAAAGCTGGCTCAACAGAACTCAGCTCCAAGCTGCAAGCACCATAAATATAATTCTGGAATATTTGTGTTACAGTTTGTCCCTGAAGTTCCATCTGCTACACGAGCATACAAAAGACAAATCTCTTTCCCAAGAAGTTTATCATCTAAACACACAGGACTCCAGTAGCAGCAACAAACAATCCATATCTTCCTTCCACAAGTGGAGAGCCAAGGAAGGGAGATTAAACTGCTCCTCCATAATCACACTGGTCAGAGAGGAGACCTCCAACAGAAGCACAAACCCAAACAACTGCTCAAGTCCAGCACCTCAATCACAAGGCCACCCAGTCTCTAGACTGCTTTATGCATAACAGGCCTGCTGGAAGACTGGAAAAAGAAAAGGTAAATGCAAGTTACCTGATGGGGACAACTCAATAATTATACCTGACCTGAAAAAGCACGTGCAGAGGAGAAAGGAAGGCATGGTTTTGCCTAAGCATCTCTAAAGGTCTGGAAAAGTATAACTAGAACACCACCTCTTTGCCATCAGCTCCTCCTATTTGATAGCAGAAGTCTTGCCATAAGAGGTTAACCAGGAAAAAACCCACAACCCCCAAAGCCCAACAGAAAATCAAGTTCTTAAGTATCAACAGAAATGACTCCATTTCTCACTGCTGCTCATTGAGCCATCTCAGTTTGTCCTGCAGCAAATAAGGAAAGCCTCGTGGAAATATGGCAGTTATTCTAGCATGGAAGAATAAGAGAAAATTAAAATTATGCAGCAGCAACTTAGCAGAAGATATGGATGAAATGTAGAGGGATATATGGATTTAGGTAAAAGGTTTGCTCTCCCAGAACATGGACAGTCTGCAACCAACGCAGATGGAGCAGAACACAGGGAATGAAAGCAGCAAGTGGATCTCCCCTGCACTTTGCATGCTTGTGGAGCACGAGTCAAACTCCTCTGCTTGGAAAATATAATTGTAAATGGATTTCGGATATTTACCTTCTCTCAGTTCCACATAAATGAGGCAGGAAAGCCCTGTTTACCAAACAGAGTTAAAAAGTTATTTCTTAAATCACAGGAACTAAATGGTGATTTTTACCGGTCCTGATTTCACCCAGATTTCACTCTTGCATTTCTCCAGTTAAGGATGGACAGTTCTCATCCAGCCAGAGACAACAGCTGACGTTTAACCTGTAGCATTACACAACAATACAGCATGCAACAGACTTATTTGCTTTACTGTTGCAAACCATGCCCTGTGCTTACTTCTGAGACCAGGAACATTAGCACAGGGCTGGGCATGTGTGTGTTTGTGGGTTTTAAAGAGAACATAGAGCACATGAAGGTCCAACGAGCCCAACTGCTAACCCCGAGTTCAACCAGCAATCACTCCAACTGGGTAAGCAAGCTGTAGGGAAAGCTGCAATACTTATCCTATCACAAACCCACAGCCTGGGCCAACATTCCCAGTAAGATAAAAAGGAATATCTCCTGCCCTTTAATTCATAAGCATAAACTCCAAAGGTGACTTCAGAACACCCTGAGCACCGCCGCTGTCCCGCGGAGTTCACTCTGTACCTGCTATGCCATTTGAGATTAAGAAAAACTGTAGCACAGGTCTATTTACCTTGCCTGGGAAAAGAGATTTGCTCTTGTACAGCTCGACTAGGTCGCTGCGAATTTAATAGGACTGTAAATAATGACATTAGGGAAAGAATGGGGACTATCTGTTGAGTCTGACAAGAGGAAAACAAGGAGGCCGCCTACCCAGAGCCAGGGTGTTATCAGCCTGGCACTCACATGCGGAAACCTCCCTCGCTGAGCAGAGCCCAGCTAGGACACAGCTTTCTGAAAACAACCTGGGGATTAAAGCTAACTGAAACGCAGACCTGGATCTTTTAAATGACTAGAAGGTACACCTCTGTCAGAAAGCACAGTGACCCATCCTACACCAAGTTTATCAGCGGACCTTGCTCTGTCCCCATCCCCTCCAGCACCGAGTTCAGGCAGTTCTAGATGTTACTTTCACTTGCTCTCTGCCACGCCGACAAGAGACCTCTCCCAAGGCCATAAAGATGTGAGCTCTACTGACTCACTAACACTTGCCCCACAACGTTGTTTGAACCTAGCTCTCTGTCCCTCGAAATAACATCACTCTGAAACCACTCCTGCTACCAGCTGTGCACTGAGGGCTTCCACACAACACCAAGGATTTCATTTTATTACTTTTTCTTTTGCTACCTTTTGGGGACAGATTCAAGTGGCAACATAAAATCACTCTCCTCAAGTAAAGTCCAATTTTACAATGACCTTGGCATTGTATTTAAAAGCAATATGCTAAGTGTACCTTGAAGATTTCATGTATTGCAGCAACAAAATGGGGAAAATTATTAATGCTTAAGCATATTGCCAAAGAAAAAAAAGGAAGACACACACTGACAGCAGGGGAAAGCCAACCAGTTTTCACAGTGTAATCATAAATCAGTCTGGAAGTTGGAGACTAGTTAGGCACAGTAAATAAATCAAGGTACCAGAAACTAATATTCTACTAGTCACATTCAGGGTTTCAGTTCAGCTCTCATCCCTTTAAAAGTTGGCTAGAAAAGGCCCTTTAAGGTCTAATTGCAAAAGAACACAAAAAGAAAGCAGGACAGAAGTCAAAACCCAAGAACATGAACAACAGAAAGCGACAGATATTTGCAAGAAAGTCGCAGGAGAAATAAATTAATTCTTAAATACAAGAGTGCTGTATATTACTGGCACGAAATTCTTAATTCATTAAAACCCTTAACTCTTTGCTCTTGAGCCAAGTACTTCTGCATAGTTCCCAAAACCTACATGCTAATGGGAAATCCACTGTCTCTAACTCTTTATGGAAAAAGAGGCAAAGACTTAATAGCTATATGACAACACACGGCTTACTGGAGTTCAAAGCAAATTTCTTGCCCAAACCAACTATTTCTTGCCTCCCAACAGTATTTGCCTGAATTGTATAGGGAAAAAACTAGACAATCCCTTTGCTAATTTTTTAGTTACAACTCTGGACAGAAAAGTAAGTTTTCTCTTCAAAACCCAACCCTAGTAAAGCAATTATCTTGCAGAATCTGATATTGTTATTATGCAAAAGAATCTGTGCTAAAAAGGTGCTTAGTCTACAGAATTAATTAAAATTGCAGAGTTTTCTCTGTGCAATAGAGGACACTTTCAAATTCAGGGTTTTTTTTTTATCCTTACAATTAACACGAGATTAAAGCTCCAGATAAAGCCCGCAAGGATTTCTAGCCCAAGGCCAACTCTTGTTCTGAACTGCAGGAGTGAATTTAAATGAGCATCTTACCTGCTTAGTTTTCTTTCGACTTCTTTGGTAGCTTTAGCTTCCAATTCTCTGGAAGGGAAAGCGGTGTTGGTTTCCATGTCAACAGCAATGCAGCACAACGCGAAAAATAAAACCGGAGCGGGGTTAAGGAATGGGCTGAGCTCCATATGTGGATTTGTCGGGAGGAAACCGGGGAGACCACGGATTGCCAAGTAATCCAGAGAGATGTTTACCCGGGGCCAGCCAGGCAAGCGGGGCACGGCCAGAGCCGGCGATCCCTCCCCACTACACGAGCTCAGCCTAATCCCTTCAAGCACTTGAAGGGGAACAATTCTGCTGCATCACTTGAGCCTGAGAACGTGTTTAAAATACAGCAGCGAGTCCCCCCCACCCCC
>VYZX01007746.1:786932-806970 GCA_013401335.1 Brachypteracias leptosomus | reverse complement strand
GCGGGAGGGCCCGGAAGCTGCAGCTGCAGCACCGCCGCCATTTCCTGCCTCCTAACCCGGCCCCGCCGCACAGGAAGCGAAACCCCGCCCCGAGCAGCGCTTCCGGGGCGCCGCGCCTCCCCCAACATGGCGCCGCAGCAACCGCCCTGGACACCGGCCCGGGATAGGCCCAGCGCTGTCCCCCCGGCGCTGAGGCCGGCCTGGGAAGGCCGAACCCGCTCGCAACACCGGCAGCCGCCCCGCCAGCCCCTGAGCCCTTCCCGAGCGCTTCCAGGCAGGGCATGGCGGCGGGGGGAAGCTGCTGCAGTGCGCCCTGCCCTCTGCCCGGGGGGTTCCTCTTGGATTTGGGCACCCCTGTGACCCTAAAATGTACGAGCCTCATCAAGCTCACAGAAGAGGGCAGCCAGGACCAGAATATAGGGTTTTGTCTCTTTATGGGGCAGCTCTCAGGTCTCAGGCACTGGTGGCACACCCAGCTCTGTTCTGAACCATGGCATCAATAACTGATGGAGAAGAAATGTAAATAACCACCACAGAATAAGGCAGAGCTCGCTCTCAGCCTTCCCCTGACTTCATTGTTGAGGGAGGGAATGGAAGAGTACCTCACACCTCCAAACCTGGCTAGAAATTGATGTATGTGAACACAGAAAGTACACAGAGATAGTCTAACTTCAAATACATAGAATGAAGAGCAAGGAATATACGACCCATGCTCTAGGTTACTGTACTTGGCTTAGAATCACGGAATCATTTAGGTTGTTAAAGACCTTTAAGATCATCTAGTGCAACCATAACCCTACACTAAAAAGTCCAGACTCCACCAAATCCACTGACTTCAGTAACAACATCCCAGAAATTAATTTAGAAAAATCAAAGCAGGGAGTAACATGAGAGACTTAAAGGCAATGCCAAGAAAGAGCAAAGCTGAGAGCAGATAAAATTCACAGTGAGCAGATCTGCATTCTTACAACACATCCCTGCAGAGACTCAGAATATTGGGTTGGAAGGGACCTCCCAAGGTCTAGTCCACCCAAGAAGGTGGAACCAGCCTCATAATGAGCTCTACATGTCCTGAACACAGTGAAACTGAGAACTGGAAAGTTCTGCACAGCAGAAATGAAACAATTTCATTCTCATCATCCTAGTCCACAGAATAAGTGATGTCAACAAAGTATTTTTCAGTATTTCAAGTGTTTTTAACATTTTAAGAGTTATTACTGGCATCACTGTGGAACATCAAAGCAGCTTGCTTACCATACTGCTTTTAAATTCCTGGGTCCCTTTAATGTAGCTGCTTTTGAAAACATTATGGTGAGTTTCTACTTCCAATTCCCAATGGATAAAATTAGCAAGCTGCAGATGCACCCCTCTTACAAACTGGTGGTGACAGAGTGAACACAGATAAATAGAAATTTAACTGCAAAGGAATTAGTGCCACACCAGGTAGGGAGGACAGATGCTTGTAGCAACATCTCTGCCAAACTGTCTTAAAGAAGTTTATTGAGCCATATGAGCTTTAGCAGAGGGAAGTTCTCACTCTTTTCACATCCAGCTTGCACATTATCACAAGCACTCACCAGCCCACTTTCCATTGGCCTTTGCCATTCTTCTCAATGCTAGTGGAAGAATAAATGCTGTTTTATTCACCTGTACAGTGAATGGATGCCCTGGGCAAAGGAGCAATTGTCTCTGGAGATCTGCTGCAGTACCAGCAGTCCTTCTGCTGGCATGAATGGAGTAAAGGGTTTTTCAGCTGAAGGAGGCTCTACATTATTAAAGATGAGCATTTCTGGGGATGCAGCAGAGCCTGTGAGGGCATTTTTGTCCTCTTAGAGGCTTGCATTGCTGTGAGCTGCACACGCACAAAGTATTCTCTCCAGTGTACCCAAAAGGGCACTGCCAATTTGAAATCACTTTCTCAGCTTCTATTAATAACTCATCTGTTAATTTTGGCCTTGTTTATTTTTCTTTATATGAAGAAGTTTGGGTTGTCATGGAGTAGTGTGTAACTGAAAGCCATTAATTCCTGGCAGCTGATTCAGCTCTCTGTTAGTGCTGCATTCACAGCAGCCCTGGTTTGTCTCTTTAAAGGTGCAGGAGGGCTGCTCTGAACCCTGTCCTCAGTTGGGAAGGCTGATAAATGCATCATGTACTCCTGTTATGTCCTTTTGTTAACTCTATTATGCCGTTGCCAATAAAGTTCATAGTCAAAGGCTGTAGCTTGCTTTATTATTTTAGATTGTCCTCTAATTTTATTTATGCACATGCTCCTAGAGCTCTGTAGCAACTGCTTCCATCCTGCCTGTAAATACTGCAACTGGTTCCACACTGTCAGCAGATCTGCTGCACTAACTAACCCTCTATTACTTATCCTGTCATCTCCTCCTCCTATCGACAGCAGGATCCTGCCTCTCCCACCCTCACAGCTAGCACAAGTTCTTACACACATGGAACTCCAGGATACACCAGAGAAATTCAGGCACCCTCAACTAGGAGGAGGATTTTCTTCAAGAAGAAGCAGCAACAGGCTGAACTTCACCCCTGTGAAGGGTCGTGGAAGCAGCACTAGGTCTGGGTTAGGCTGTCGCTGCTGGCTCCAGAGAACTATGTCACACTTGGAGCTGGAAATCATGGAAACAACCACTCAAGGGCAAACAACCTGCTCTGTGTCCAGGCGTTGCCAAGGGTGGATCTTTGCTGTTACATTTTCACCACTCAGTAAACGTGCCCTGCTGGGCACTGCTCCCCAAACACCAGCCACCACCTGCACCCTGCCAGCCTGGCCCCCACCCAGTCCTCCCATTAACTTCATATAGCCAGAACACGAGGATAAACTGCAGGAGACAGAGAAATGTATTGGCTGAAAATAGTTAAAAAGGAGCTGGCACCATTTCAACACTCCCCATCCCCTCCACCCTTCCCCTTTATCTGCAGTTTGCTGTCAAGGCTTTGTGCAGAATGAAGGTTTCAGGGTGGAGGTGGGAAGAGGACATGTTAGAAAACACTTTCTGCTCAATGTCTGGGGAAAATAAAGCTGCTTTTCTAAAGCATCACGGGCTGGGGAATGGGGAGGGTTTGCCATCAATAACCCTCTGCTGCTTGTTCCATTCAGCATCATTAGACAGAACCAAGAGGCTGCCATGAGCAGAACGGATTGTTTGCAGAATTGCACTTGACTTAAATAATCGGAATGAGCTGATCTGACAGACAAGGGAAAACTGTCTCCGGGCTAACACAGGGGCTCTGTCTTGCCCTGCTCAGAGGCTCCTTTCCCTGCTCGTTGTCGAGGCTTTATTTACAGGGTTTAAAAATAGCTCAGCCGATGGGAGAGGTGGGGATGTAAAGGTGCAACCAGGCAGTGCTCACTCAAAAAGCACCCAGGGATTGCTCAGGTAAGGCAACCAGGCTGTTTATGCTGGTGGGGTCTCTGTAGGATCCGTAACGAGGAGGAAAAAGCACAAACAGCAGGGCTGGAAGCTGCTGACAGCAAGTGTTGAGCTTGCCTTGCAGACAGAGCTGGACCCCAGCTAACAAGGTCTTGTGCTGAGGCTCAGGATTAAACAGTCAGCGCTGATTTCACAGGCTGCAGCAACAAACAATCATTAGATCTGTGCTCTGAAGAAAATTCCCTGCCTTGCCTCCAGGCTCCCAGCGCCTTCCCAGCATTATCACTGTAACACAGGGTGATCAGAGCAGGCACTTGGTGTTATTAAATGAGAATTTAATCCTACCCTCTAAATCAGAAAAAGAAAAATCATAAAAGATAAAGAATTTCCCCGTGTTTTAAAGCCAGTCCAACTTGCTCTCCCTGCTCTGCCTGTGGGAAGGCTGCCAACTGCAAAATGGAATGGCTGAGCCTGGATTTCACTCTGCAGCCAGCCAGTTACACCAGCCCCACATCCCCGGGCTCTTCAGTGGTGCAGTGCAATGGATGTTCCCACTCTGTATTTATTTACTTCAAAAGAGCATCACACCCCTGGGCTCATTGCACCTTCCCCTTGTGCCAGCTCCTGTGCCCCACACTGCTCAGGGTCTGTGGGTGCAGCCCAGCCCAGGTTGCTCCTGAGGGCTGGTGGGAGAGATTCCCCCAGCTCCAGAGGTCCCAGAGCCAGTTCTCCAGAGAAACCACCAGGGAGAGGGGCAGGAATGACTGGAGTCCTCTGGAAGGACCCTGGGGGGCTGGTGCAGAAGGGTTCTCTGCCCTGGGGTGAGGACCCCAGCGTGCTGCTGCTGAGCCCTCCCCCCAGGCAGGGGCTGCTCGTTATGTATATTTATTCTGTCCTCCACATGTTGAGCAGCACTGAGCCTCTCTGTGATCAATGCTTATTGATCGGCTAACTCAACAACTGCCCTTCCCCAGCACAGCACCACATTAGCAGAAGGGCTCACCCATTCCTTCTTGCTGACAATAGCACAAATGACTTCTACTCTGCCCCAGCCCTTCTTTCTGTGCCAGCAGTCTCCTCTGGTTCAGGCTCCAGAAAGCAATTCATCTGCTGGATTTCCTCATTACAGAGAGCAAAACGGGGCCAGGACACAGGTTGGTGAGCAGCACCAGAAACCACAGCAGGAGCTCTGGCTCTTGGTACCTCCTGGGGCTGTCTCCGGGTGGGGAAGTGTCCTCATCAAGGTCACATCCAGGAGGCGCTTCCAGCAGCCACCCTGCCTGGGCTGGTACCTGCCATGGTCTTTCTGTGCACCTCTGAACTCCTGTGCTCCCATTTCTCCCAGCCAACAATTCATAAACACACCTTAAGTTGTTAATGCTTGCACATCTGAAGGGAAAAAAACCCTAAAATGTGTCTTAAATAAAGTTTTACTAGATAGTTTTTTTGCCCTGCTATATAATTAAGTTTCTCTAGTCACCTTTCCAAGCAGGACACATGCAAACAAGTTTAAGCTTTAGGAAAAGTGGCTTTAATCCTCAGGTCTATGCAAAATCTAGACTCTGGTCCCACTGGCTTTGCTCCTCTCCACCTGGACCAATCCAGAGCAGCTTTTCCCACCTCTTGGTGACAGCAGCTGAAGCACAAGGCTTAAATACAGCAATTTTGGCCATCACGTGAAAAGTAGCCCCACAGTTTAATTACCTGCTCCAACTGGCTTTTCCAGGCTTGTCCTCACCCTCCAGCAGCCCCAGCACAGCCACCATCTCCATGGCAGGACCCTGGGGTGGGCAGCATCACTCCAGCACGGAGCCACAAGCCCCAGTCCAGCCCAGCACATGTCTCCAGATCAGCAGGGACAGAAAGGCAAGACCCCAGACCCAGGTTTTGGTACCTGCCAGGCTGAGAGACCAGAGATGTACCCAAACCAAAGGCTGGCTGGCTGGCTGGCTGCTCTTTTAAAGTGGGTGATAAGCAGCAGCTGGCCAGCATGGACCTTGATTGGTCCTAATCTGTCAAGAATTGTGGGTTTTCTCAGGCTTCCCTTTAAAGAAGACCTTCAAACCCTGGATTTGTCTCGGCCATCATTAAGAAAGGGGCCACGCCTGCCTGTGTTACCTGGGGGCTCAGCCCCACCCCTGCCTCCTTCCTCACTTCTCATTTGGAGAGTCCATGACAAGTCTGACAAGTCCATGTCCTCCTTGTGCTTCTCCTCCTGCTTGTACCAACTGGGCAGTGCTGGGCAGGGCTGAAGCTGGAAGCCAAGCCAAGGCTGCTGCCCCGATGCCACAGCCTCTCTGATGGTCCCTTGGGGCAGTTGGGCTACCAAGGAGCTGAGCTGTCCCTGCAGATGCCTCTGCCCTGGCCCCGTGGGGACACTGACCTGCTGCCCAGCACTCTCCACATGCCTGGGAGGGGAGTCACAGAGCACCAGCATTCCCCTCAGTCATTCATACTGGGATGGAGGGAACACATCAGTGCTGACACCGTGACTCCAGTGAGATGTGTCACGGGAGCTGTGGTGCTGGGGTGGTTCATAGCTCACCATAACGATGCAGTAAATTACTCAGAAGACTGTCTGAGGTTTAGCACGATGAAAGGTCTTTCCTGCCAGACCTCTGGGGCCAACAGCTTCATGGCCACTTCCAGCTGCAGAGCCAGGCTGTGGGGGATGTCACCCAAGGCTGGAGAAGTCCCTGTCCCACCTGCTCACAGGATCACAGAATGTCAGGGACGGGAAGGGACCTCGAAAGGAGGAGAAGGAGACTCCACAACCTCCCTGGGCAGCCTGTTCCAGTGTCTGTCACCCTCACTGGGAAGAAGTTTCTCCTCATACTGATGTGGAACCTCCTCTGTTCCAGCTTGCACCCGTTGCTCCATGGAACAACCACACCTTGGCGGGGGGGGAAGGAGGAAAGCAAAGAAACCCAAGTGTCCTCTGCGATGAAATGTGCCCAGCTCTTTCCCCAGGAAAACAAAGGCTGCTGTGAAATGGATGCCTGGCCTGGCCGGCTGCCAGCGCCGAGCAGGAGACAAAGGCTGGGAATACAAATGCAGCTGGAAGGGGCGAGCCAAGGATGCCGCTGCGGCAGGGAGAGCGTTGCCATGGAGACACAGCCACCAAACTGGGGCAAGAGACCGGCACTGGGATGGACTGGGAGCCGCAGGAGTCCTGAGAGCTGAGAGACAGGGCACTGGTCCCACCAGCACCCAACTGAACCCCAACAGAGAGGGGCTGCACCCTGAGGGCAGGACCAGATGCTGGCTCCTCATCACACTGTGCCCAGGACCTGGGCTGTCCTGGGGGGTGAGGATGGAGAAGGGGGTTCTCAGAAGCCACCTGTGCTTCAAACAGAAAGCTGGAAGCTCAGGAGATCTCAGGGATGCTGAGCACTGAGCTGGCCCCATGAGGTGGCTCATCATGGTCTTCATCCATGGGACCAGGCAGGAGAACAGGGTGGCTCGTCTATGAACAAGTCCATCATAAAAGATCAACAGCGGGGCTGGACCCCTCTGCCAGGGGGACAGGGTGGACCCTTCACCGCTGGTAACTTGGAATTGAATGGGAAAGTAAATCTCCGGCACTTTTCATAACTCCTGGAGCCCTCCCTGGCTTGGTGGAGCAGGGAAGGGAGCGGGAACCAACCCACCCCTTTTTGAAGCACTCAGGTGCTGCTGTGCTGAGGGCTGTGTAAATAGCTGGAGAGACAGATTAGAGAGAACAGAGCACGCTGTCAGCTCCCCACAAATAATAAACGAAGGAGAAGAATCCCCGGGGAGGCACTTTTCTAATAAATGACATTTTTGATCTATAGCTTTAACAACTCGTCCTGAGCCATCATGTACTGAATTAGGGAGAGGAAACCCATAACCTGCCCTGTCAGAGCTGGAGAGGGGCAGGGAGGCATAAATATAGCAGTGCAGAAGGTAATGAAGACATTTACTGTGCTCACGGAGTGCCCATCCTGCCAGGATCCCTTGTCAGCTCTACTGCTGATAAAAATAACCGGCTGGTTTTCTATTTTCCACCCTGAGCTGCTGCTCCTGCAGCCGCCGTGGGCAGAGGAGCCAGCTCAGGGCTGCAGGAGCAACCAGAGCATCTCCACAGTTTAGGTGTAATTAACTCCTCCTGGCAGGTTAAAACCTCGAGGCAGGGGTTGTTCCATGTAAAGTCCACCAAACGTGGCTTCCAGGGGGCTGTGATGGGGGTGGCTCTGAAGGACAGAGCCCCTGCCCCACCAAATCAATTAGCAAACCTTCCCCCAGCCCTGCACCAGCAGCCTGTGATGGGCCATCTCTGGGACTCATTTGTTCTTGCGTAGCAATCAAAACTCCATTTATCTTATTTTAATTAAAGCTAAAAAATTCAGTAGCCTTCCATTCCTCTCATTGCTTTGCAGGGGGAAAAAAAAAAAAGCCTGGAGAATAAAGCGACAGGAGGGAAAGGAAGGCCTTTGAAATAAACATGTGCCAGTTCTGTTGGCTTTTATTTAATATGTAGCCCTTTTCTTAAAAGAAATAATTATGTTTCAAAACCTCCTTTCCCCGTTCAGAGAGAGCTGCCTCTTTCCACATTAATGCTATTTGCATGCGCCATCTCCTCCTACCCTTCAATAATTTAAACCTTCATTTTTTATTCACTCAGTTGTCAGATTCATTTACATATCATATATCTATATTTAACACCGACTTCTCTCGCCTTTTTAGGGTGGGTTTTTGTTTTTTCAAACAGGAAATAGATTTCCCTTCTAATTTAACCACATCTCAGGGAGCTGCTGGCTGGGAAGTGAACGTTCCTCAGTTGTGTGGGCAGCAGAGACACGAGGCTGGAGCATCCCTGTGCCCAGGACAGGCTGAGAGCCCTGGGGCTGCTGGGCTGGAGGAGAGAAGCCTCAGAGGGGATCTGATCAATGCTGATCAATAACTAAAGGGTGGGGGCAAGAGGATGGGGTCAGACTCTTGTCAGTGGTGCCCAGGGACAGGACAAGGGGCACCGGGCACCAACTGGAACCCAGGAGGTTCCATCTCACCGTGAGGAGAAACTTTGGTGTGAGAACTTGTGCCAGGCTGCCCAGAGAGGTTGTGGAGTCTCCTCTGGAGAGATTCCTGGACATGATCCTGGTCCCCCTGCTCTCGGGGAGCTGCTGGAGCAGGGGGTTGGATGAGGGTATCCCAGGCTCCTTAGAGAGCATCCCCCTGGGGCCAGGATCAACCCCTGTGCAGCAGTGTCTGATCTGTCCCTACGTGCAGCAGAGGGTTGTGTTCCACATGGATAGGCTTAAGAACTATGGAAAATAAACAGTATTAAAGGCAATTTTTTGAAAGAGAGGACATGAATGAGAGAGGGGTAAATCAGAGAGCAGGTCACTGAGAAGAGGCCCCCCCCCCCCCCCATTTTCCACATTCCTAGAAAAAACAGTGAACTGATACCAGACAAATGAGCCCTCTGGACCCAATTTCTCACGTTAATGAGCTCCCCTTGCAGCTCTTCCCCGCGACGGAGACTCCCAGCACCTACCCTTTGCCACGGGCTCTAATGAGCAAAGCCACCACCATCTATCTCAATATCTGCCGAGGAGATGGCTTCCAGCTGATGCTCAGGATTTACACAGCACCCTCAGCATCAGCAGGGGGGGCAGAGATGCCCTTGACCCCATCCATGGCTGGCAGGGCAGGTACAGAGCCTGGAGCTTTGGGACCTCCAGCATCTCCAGATGGGAGCCAGCACCCTCCTCTCCACCCCAGGAATGATTTTGGCTGGTTGAGGGGTGTCCTGCAGCTCTGCAAAGGATGCCACAGAGCCCTGGCACCTCCTGGCATCGGGATGGTTCAGTGGTGAGCACTGGGGGAGCTCATCACTAAGCCCAGCACCTCCCTACCTCTCCCAGCATCACCCTTCAGCTGAACCTGGCCCAAAATAACCTCTTGTTTCAGGAGGAAATTTCTTTACTTGCCCCAGGAACCTCTTCACAGCCTTTGCTGGGAGATTTCAAGTGGACTTTAGTGTATTTTTCAAATTCTCCCTCGTCATTGCCCTTTGCAAAGGGAGGGGCAGGACGGGGCTCCCCCGCTCACATCACTCTCCTACTATTATGCTTAAATTAACAGGGATTTTTTAGTAAATTGAAGACTAATTTTCTCTTGGGGATAGATCATTAAATTACAGAATACTAATGAAAATTTACTGCGTCTGGAGAGGGGGGTGGGGGAAGGGTCAGAGGGAGCATTTTGTTGATTTTTTCCTTTTTTTTTTTTTTTTTCCTGGTCCAGGAGCTGAACACACCCACGGGGGTTTGGGGAACAGGAGCAACAACCCCCCAGCCTGTGAAGAGATGCTCAGAGAGGCTGTTCTGGATACCAGGAGAAAGGTGACGGTGGGAGATGAGACCTCTCCACCCTCTGCCACCATCCTCCCCATCCAGAGCTCTGAGGCTGCCTGTGCCAGGGGCTCCTTCACCCCCACACCGTGCCCATCACCCCTCGCCAGCCCTGTCAGCAATGCCCATCACCCTGGCAACGGTGAGAAAGTGCATCCCGGGGCTATCAAAGAGCAGAGGCTGCACCGGGCTCTATTTTTCCAGTCAAACCCAATTTCTTTGGAGGGATGAAGCTCAATAGAAGTAGGAGTGTGGAAGTGAGGAGCTGCCTTTTGGGGAGGGGACACTGGGGAGCCTTATGTCTGGGGGGGGGCTCCGAGTGAGGAGATGCAGATTTCTTTATTGCTTTGATCATACATAATTTAAATATTCAAACTACTCTGGAATTCATTGAATTATACATGAATTGCACAGGCAGCATTTTTGTAGCTCCTGAAAGGCATTAAATTTTTTTTTTCCTCTCCCTTCAAAACCTTGTCTAACCTTTTTTTTTTTTTTTTAATTTAGAAATCCAAATCAGTCACATCCCAAATCACCTTGAGAACGGTGCCCACGCTGGCTGGTAATTCCACCAAATTAGTGATTTTGTGGTCACCATTTGCTGTTGGCTGTAACTTCATGTATTTTATAGCTGTGTTTAAGGTCTCTCTGGCACAGTGAGAAGGCTCCTCAGAGCCTTGCCCCATCGGGATGCTCCAGGACCAGCCAGGGCAGCATCCCCAGCCTTGGCCAGGGCTTGAGACACATCGACTAGAGCCTGAATAAGAAACACTTTCCATCCCGGGCTGGACTGGGAGCACGTCCTCTGGTTCCCATCAGACCCATCCCGGGCAGGGATGGAGCCAGGAGTGCAGGGTCTGTTCCCAGGGAGGATGTTTTCCAGCCCCAGGAAGCTCTCTGGGGAAGGCAGAGCCCTGTTTGCCATCTCCCCCTAGTTAGCTCACTCTTCATTATCCCTCTCTACCCTTTTAATTTCTCTCTAAACTCAACCAGCTATTGCTGTTCAAACTGAAATAATTAATTGGAACAAAATTGCCACTGTAGGAGAAAAGAATGATTAAACCCATCCAGCGGACAATGGGGCAATCAGAGCCTAAGCATCTAATTACAGGGGTAGAGAGTGTGGATGCTGGGATAATAACAGAGCCCTTTGTAAACTGGAGGAGCTGGGAGGAGGGTCTGTGCTTGACTCCCCTCCGGGTTTAGGGCATGATTCCTGGGGTAAAGAGAGGAATGGGAACAATAAAAGATCATCGGGGAGCGAATCCCCACCAAGGTCTGCTGGAGAAACAAGGGCAGGGGGAGCACCAGCACCTCCCAGGCAGCTCCAGCTGCTGGGGACACGGGGGCTGCTCCAGGGGTGAACAGCACGGGAGAGAAACCACCAAGAGTCTTATGGTAGGAGCACAAACAACGGGGTGTTTAGCTGAGGAAATTATTAAAGCACTTTGCATACAGGTGTCTGTGTGCAGAGGGTCACTCACCAAGAGATGCCACCAGAGATCACACCATCAGGAGGTCCAGATGGAGCACAGCACCCACCATCATCACCGGGGCTTGTGCCAAAAGGCTTGTTTCCAAAACCTGGGAGAATCCCCCCTGACTGCACAATTTCAGGGCAGTGACTTTGCAGAGGCTCTGTGGGAGATGGGGTTTGCCTTCCCTGGTATCACAGCCTGGATGAATCCCTATGACCCCATCGGGTGAGTGAGGAGGAACGTCACCAGCAGGTTCCCAACCTGCCCACACAGATTTTCCTTTCTTGGTTTATAGGTTTTGCATCCTGCCTGGTTTGGATCCCACCAGTAAAGACTCTTACTCCTAATGATACCATATCCTGCTCCTCAGGAAACCTGGGTTGGGTGAACTGGGACCAGCAAGGCTTGTGGTGGGACCGTGGCAGCTGGAGATGCTCTAACACATGAAGATAGTGAGAAAGGAACAAGAGCTGTGGGCTCTTCTCTGGTCCTCGGGTGAGGAGACCTCCCTGCAGGGCAGCTGGGCAAGTGATGGGGCAGGGGAGCAGGAGGAAAGGTTATAATGGGATGGTCCATGGGATTTATGGATGAGGAACAAACAGAGCTGCAAAAGAAGGAACAGGAACACCTGCAATACGGACACACCCCAAAGTCCTGGCCTGAGGGGACACCTGAGCCCCATCCTCCTCCTGACATCCCCATGGTTCACAGCTCAGCCTTGAGTCCATCCCATCAGCTGCAGAGTGAGGGCACCTCCTCCCACCTCTGCTGAACATGGGACGATGGCCCAAATGCCACCAACCACCTGGAGGTGGCCAAAGCAGCAGAAAACCAGAGAGAACCCCTTTGTGTGGAGTTGCTGTGCCCTGCCAGGCTCCCCCAGGAGCTGCGACCCCCTCCCCAGACCCGTCCTGCCCTCCCCGCTCACATTAGAGCACGTTTAGGAGCCAATCAGGGACCTGTGACTTCCCTTAATAAAGACATTTTTCATCCCCCAGCCTCAGCGAGAGCGGGTTTAAGGTGGTGTGAAATTGCGAACGGTCACGGTGTGCTCGTGGCTGAGGCTTCCCCAGGTATCCAGCAAATGCAGCTCCAGCTGCCCACAGCTTATAAATCTCCAGCAGCTCCCAGTCACTTTGAGTAATAGTTCATTTTCTGATCTCATTCTGGCTGTGACCGGAGCTCCTAAAAGGCATTTTCAGCGCTGGGGGGATGGGGCTCAGTCCCAAGAGCTAAACATGGACTAAAGGAGGCTCCTCCTTGGCTTAGGGTGAGTCCCTGGGGCAGGAGCATCTCAGGGAGGTTTCACTTCATGCTGGGTACCCCAGTGCCTGCCAGGCAGAGCTGGGGAGGAGGATGGGGGGGGATCATCTTCACCACAACCCGAGCACCATGATCTGACATGACACCTCCAGCCAAACTCAGCACAGATCCCCAAGCCAGGGGAGGGAGAGAGTCCCAGTGTCAGGGCAGGGGTGTAGGGCTCAGGAACACAACACAAGCTACCTCAGAGACCCAATGACAACCACAAATGCTGCTTTTCTCCGAGACCCCTGAGCTGAAGGACAGAGACCACCTGGAGCAGGTTCTGCCCACCCTGGGTTTGGTCCTGCCCCCTGCCAGCTCCCTGTCCTCGCTCCCTCCTTCCAGCCAAACCACCCAGAGATGGGCTCTGGAGAAGCCAGGACAACCCTGCCCCAGTTCTTGCCATTCCCATGGGAGGAAGAACTTGATGGGACAACTCAAGATCTCGGAGCGTGGCTGGGAGGACAGGACAAGACCCCATCAGCAGCATGACTGTGTGTGACTCAAACAAGCAAAGAAACAAACCCTTGCAATCACGAGGAAGAATCAGCCAGAGTAAAATCAATGTCCATGCAATCAAGCAGCAACAATTCAGGATGAAAAAGCAGCTGCCTTACTGTTCAAAGTCTCCTTGCAGCAGAGGGTTGGAGGGCTCTTCTTGGCACTTAAAGGGTGATGACTCTTCCTTGACCTTTATGGGAACAAAAGACAAGAGGATTCAGCTTTCCTGTGGTGCTGGGAGCAAGGACAGAGAAGGAGGCACAGGGAAGAACCTGCAGAGCTGGGCTGAGCTTTGCAGAGCTTTGGGGATGCTGAGCTGGGCACCACGGGCTTCCCAGGTCCCAGTGATGGGGACACGGGCCAGGGGCTGCCAGAGACATGGGTCAGGGGCTGCCAGGGATGCTGAAGCCCAGACATTGAGCAAACACACCTGGGGAGCTGCTGCTTTTATCAAAAATCTGTTCTTCTGTGGTTATTTTCACACCACAACAAAGCCGTGAACACTTTGTCCTGTCTTTGCACCAGCAGCTCATGGGGATGTCACCCACGACAGGTCAGGACCACCATCAGGACCACGCTCAGCACGGGTTACAATCCTGCACCATGAGCTCATGAAAGGAAAATCAGACCGAGCTGCAGGAACAACTTAGTTGATAAGTTTTTTAAGTGAGAGCAGATGAGTCCCTGATTTATTTTAGGTGTAATTCACCCCTGCAGTGCTCCAAGCAAGGCCAGAGTTGTGCATGGGCAGGATCATCCTGAGCAGCATGATCCTGCCAGCCCCAGGGCAGGGACCCCCCAGGAGCCCTCTGCCCATTCAGCATCTCCCTGCCCTCCCACCTCCACTGAAGGCTTGCCCGGTGCCCAGGGGCTGATGCTCCAGCCTGGCAGCATCTCCAGGGCCAGCTGCAGCCAGGAGAGCCCCGACAGCTCCTGTCCCACTGCCCTGTGCCCACAGCCCCCCTCCCCTCTCCCGCGCTGCCCCAGGGCTCCCTGGCACACAAAGTGCAGCGTTGGGAATTGTATTTTATCCCTGAATGCTCTGGAAGAGGAGGAATGAGATTCCCATCGAGTCCCAGCTATGGACTGTGCTGCCTGCTCCCCGAGCAGCCACCTCCACCCCACAGCAAACACAGCCACACAACAGGCCTGCCACCGCCATATATACAGCCTAATTAATCACATTACTCATGAAAATATATCGGTGTAATTAATAACACGAGGCATCTCTATTGGCCTCTGCGGTGCAGCAAATTACGAGGCAGTAATGCCTGGACGTGCTGACCTGGATTTCATCCATAATCCATCAAACCATTCCCTCCAGATCGGGTCTCCAGGGACACCCACAACACCGAGATGATAATTAAACAAAAGCAAGATGGACAGTGATAGCCTCACATCAATCACTGCCAGTGCTGCGGGGAAGGGATGGGACACCCTGACACTGTCCTGCGCGTTCCTACACTCCCCCCTGGGCAGGTTTTGGCTGAGAGGGGACATATTAATGTGGATTATACGTAAGAATAGATCGTGGTTTGGTGAGAAAAAGCAGTGTCGTTATCCAGGAGAGGCTGCAGCTTCCCCCAGGGATTCAGGGGATGGGCGACAGGTAGGGATGGGGTGGGCACTGTGAGGATAATCTGGAAAGCAAAGGGAAGAGCAACCAGCACAGGGAGGAAGGAGATGGACAGACATGTATCCTTGGGTCCCTGCTGGAGCCCGAGGCATTCCCAAAGTCACCAGGGGTGGCTCAGCCTGGCTTGGAATGAGATGATCTTTAAGGTCCCTTCCAACCCAAACCATTCTAGGATTCTCTGATATTCCCTATTAAATAATTCCCCCCATCCTGCTGCAAACGAGTCATCCCCCCTCAGCTTTATCCAAGAGGAATGTCCACAAGCTCCCCATAAGCTCCCAGCTGAAAGCTCCTCCTTTGGAGAGCTCCTCAGACATTTCACTGCCTCGGTATCTCATTACTCTTATCAGTTCCTGAGAGATAAATGCGTGTTCAGGGGGAGCCCTTTGATGAGAGGCACTGGATAAAGTATGAGGGATGTAGTTGGCTATTAAGTGACTCTGGATTAGTATCCCATTAGCAAGATTATATTTGGCAGCACTAAGTAAAAGGTCTTCAGAAAAGAGACGAAAATATTTGCAATTAAAAAAAAAGGGGGGGATCCTCTGGTCCAAACCAACCAGAGAATAATGAGTTTGCTTAATTGCAGTGTGGCAGCAAGGAGGGCTGAGCCTGCAGCACCGAGATGGTCCCCAGGCTGTACCTGGGCTTGGGAGGGCTCCCCTCAAAGCCTCACCTACTAAATTAGTTTAATCATGTCTGTCATTAGTCATTTGTGTTGGAGCCCTCATTTGGAGGCCATTTAAAGGGGATTAGAGAAAATCTCCTCTCTTTATTCCTGTACAATAGTGATTAACTCTCAGGACTTGCCAGGCGTTTTCATATTGATGGAGAGGAGCAAAATGAGCTCAGAACCACAAAAACCAGTGTCCTCCACCATGAACCAGCACTTGAAGCCAGCATTAGAATTATTGGAGTGGGAATTATTATTATGGGGGGAATTATTAGCACATTTATACAGAGAGGAGCCACCAGAACAGGGCTGAAGGTTAGAGGGCTTGGAGGGCATCATCTGGGGAAACTGTGTCTATGGAAACTGCTCTTGCTGGAGAGTAGAAAACACACTAAACATTATTTTTTAAAAAATCTGATCAACAGAAAGCTATGTAAAACTAGAACTCAGGATTACTCTGACTTCAGGTACTCCAAAATCCACCAGCACTTTGTATTACTCCAAAATCCACCAACACTTTGTATTAGGCAGAGTAAAACCTGTTGCTGGAGATGCAATTCCTGTTTTCCAACAAGTGGGAAGCTCTGCAGAGGAATCTTTTCCCTCAGGAGGGACTCGGCTGCCCCTGTGGGCACGCCTGACACTGAGCAAATATTTTCTAACACAAACCAACCCGTAACAAAATATTGAGCAGTAAATCAGAGACTCTCAAGGCCAGCAGCACATCTGCACACAGACACCACGAGCCCAGGCAAGAGGCTGGTTCCTTTGCCCCTTTGCCCCTCGTTTGCCCCTTTACCCCTCACCAGGGTGCCCTGGGGAGCATCTCCAGCAGGGCAGAGCCTCGGCTGCTCCCCCACAAGCCCTTCCTCCAGCCAGAGCTGCCGAGAGCCTGTTGCACAGAAGGGCCCCTTGTTTAGAAAGCTCATTAATCTTTAACAGAGCGTTTGGGTTAATTTGAAAGGTTACTCACCCGTCAGCCTGAAGGGATCCCGACGGGAATGTTCCTCCACAGCCTTCATGGGGAGAGAGAGGGGCAGGGGAAACTCTCTTATAGGGTCCAGCGACGTTTGCATCCTAAGATCAGGAGTGGGCAGCGGGATGCCCGGCACACCGGGCAGGGGAGCATCCTCCTGCCCCACAGCCAGGACCAGGGCACCCCCTGGGCTCTCATCACCTCCTCCCAGGGTGGGAGACTGGGATATACTGACCTTGCCAGGGCTCTGCTCCAGCCAGGGGCCGTGGGTGGGCACATGGTGGGGACAGGGAGGTGACGGTGGCTCGGGGATGCTCCCATGGGCTCTTCCCACGGTGGCTCCCTGGGTTGTGCCCGTGCTAGCCCTCACCATGGCCCAGCCCTGCCCGCTCCCCAGCCATGGCTAAAGCAAAGGGGCTGCCCACACCAGGGTTTGAGTTGAGCTCCTGCTCGGGTGACAGCTCCGGGCTTGGCTCTTGCCTCCGCCGAGACAAGCCCTGGGTGCGTTCTGTGCTAAATAACTAAGGTTAATTTGATTTGATGCACCACTTCATTACCATAAACAGCTCGCAGGATGTCAGTCCCCTGTAATTACAGCCTCCTGCAGCCCGCATCTTGCTCCTTCCCCACCACTGATGGGGCTTCCCTCTGATCACCTCACAGCCAAGCGCTGCAGCCTGAACTTCCCCCAGCAGTAATTAGGTGTC
The DNA here is from genome assembly GCA_013401335.1 of Brachypteracias leptosomus. NCBI lineage: Eukaryota > Metazoa > Chordata > Aves > Coraciiformes > Brachypteraciidae > Brachypteracias > Brachypteracias leptosomus. The sequence goes on along the minus strand of VYZX01007746.1, from coordinate 789,931 downwards.
ATTTAGTCTGCAGTTGGCGGCGATACTGATTTACCAAAATAAGGGCGAGGATATTAAATTTACTTTTCATTACAGCCATGATGATGGGGCTGAGGCTGCAGGAGGGCAGGCGGGGAGAAGGGATGTTCAGAAGGGAAGGTGAGGGGATGATGATGCCAGGGGGTTCCTGGGCTCTGCTGCTGGTCCCCAACAGCCCTGGGGAGCCCTGGCATGGGGGGTCAGGCTCAGCAGCAGCAGAGCGTGGTGCCAATCCCGTGCCAGGGCTGGGATTTCTGCCAGCTGGGTGAAGCAGCACTGCTCCAGCCCATGCTGCCAAGGAGGGAGGTGCTCTGCCACCACTGGTGGCACGAGAGTGGGCACAGAACACGCCCAGCGTGCCAGCACATACCCACTTAAATATGCCAGGCCACAGCCAAGGTTGGAAAAGACCTCTAGGATCATCAAGTCCAACATCTCCCTGACCCCTAGACCATGTCCCAAAGTACCACATCTACTCCTTCATTGAACCCCTCCAGGGATGGTGACTCCATCACCCCCTGGGCAGCCTGGGCCAGGCTCTATACAAGCAGAACACCCAGTACACAAGAGGAATAACCAGTAAGTGACAGGAATACCCATTATGCCACAGGAATATCCAGTATACAAGCAGAACAGCCAGTACCAAGAGGAATAACCAGTATAAAAGAGGGCTGCCCAGTACACACCCAGCACACAAGAGGAGAGCAATCCCTGGTCCCTGCTCAGCAGAGAGCTCACAAGAGCTCCCCCAGTGCTCCCCGTTATCACCACTGCTCTTTTTTAATTGAAATACCCACGGAGCTGAACTGATGGTGTTTGCACTGGCTGCGGAATTAGCCGGGCACCAGACTGTAACAATATAAAACATATATTGTTAAAAGCCACTTAAGGCTCTCTCTGGAAGGGTTTGCTGAACCTTTGAACAAGGGCCCAGGGGACGGCCCTTTATTACCACGGTGACCAGGTCAATTACTCTAGAACTGAGCAAATTATTTATGAGGTGGTCGGCCTATTAAAACATTAACACATCCATCACGTGGAGCTGATCTGGCTCCTGCCTTTATTGCACTCTGCTGGGCTTGGGAATTTACTGGCGCTTTATTTGGTTCAAAGCCACATTTACAAGAAAAAAACCCACCCCACAGCTCTTACTTCCACAGAGGCAGAGTCAGAGGGACCCTCTGGCTTCTCCAAACTCAGGTGAATTATTTCTCACTTGGGTTTTGCCTTTGCTCCTGTTGCCTCATTGCACGGTCTGAACAAAAGCACAAATTGCAGGTCGTTAATTTGCAGAGATACTTCAGAGCATCTAAAATCAAATTTAGCTGTTACCACCAGAATCTACCTGCCCCATAGCCAGGAACACACGAGGAGCCAACCGAGCTGCTCTTGAAAGTGATAAACGTTGATGGAGAGGACAGGGACACCTGTAGATGAGGGTCCAGCCTTGGCCATGGCCCCTGCTGAGCACAACTCCACACGACCTCTCTCTTTGCTGGTGGCAGCAGCCTCCTGGTCCTCCCAGCAAGCACAACCTGGGGTTTTTCACCCCAAACCAGCCCATCCTGCCCCGTGCCACAGCCAGCCCAGCCCTGCCACTCACAGGGATTGATTTCCCTCATTACCCATCTCCTCCGTGCCACAGGGGAGCATCCACATGAGCGGTTGTGATGGGAGCAGGATCACTTGCCATGGAACTATTACAGAGCCAATTAAACCGAATAAAAATATCGGGTGTGAGCAAAGCACTGTGCAGAGAGCTGGAGAGCTGAGCTGGGGGCTGGCACAGCAGTGCCCGGGTCACTGCCTGGTTTAAGTGCTGGATGACAGGGACAGTTGGCTGCAAGTCAAGAAAAATCTGTACCAGCAGCAGAGAAAAATTATTCTCCAGCAGCGACGCCGCAGAAGCTGCTTCCCTCTGATGGAATTAAAAGAGTCAGACCTGGAGAGCTGGTGAATGTGGGGAAGGGGCAGGGCAGGCACTGGTGCCAATTAAAAACTTGCATCCTCATTGCCCAGCTGGCAAATGCCAGCTACAAACCCCAGCCCCTCTGAGCCCAGGGAGCTGGCTGGGGTGTGGGGGATTGGCAGCCACATTCAGCACAGAAATCCCTTCTTTGTGCTGTCCCTGCCAGCATCTTTAGAGATGCCTCTGAAACACGGGCACAGAGGGGCTCAGGACTGCCCGGGAATGCCCCGAATATGAGATGTGGGATTGCTGCAGTCACCAGAATGATGCTTTTGAAGAGAATTGGTTCAAGGACAATTAAAAAAAAATATATAACGGTTACTGATGCTTAAAACTGGGGCGCTGGGCCCTCTGCCTGCCCCACATCAGGGGCTGTGCTGCATCACTTCGCTCCCCTCTCCCCGTCCCCTGTGGACAATGCACAGGGAACAAAGGCAGGGCAGTAATTCATCCACACCCTTCAGGGGCTGCCCCCTTCCCAGCACGGCTGCCAGCCCTGCCAGACACCCGCCACCCAGCCCAGCGTCTCCAGGGAGATGGCCCTGGACCTGCATCCTAATGACGGGCATCGCCCGAGCCTCCGGCCCCTTCCCTGCTGGGGCTGCACGGTGCTGGTACTGGGATTAGGGATTCAGCCCCTGTTCCCTGGGAACATCACTAGGAGCAACGAGGAACCAAAATAAAACCCACATTGTCTGAGAGATGCTGCTTCAGAACCAGCAGCAGGCACAGATCTCCAGCACCACGAGCTCCCAGCACCAACCACCCCTTGGATGAGGAAGGAAAGAGAAGCAGCCCCCCCAGACCCACCCACACACCAATTTTTAAATCATTGCACGGCACCAATAAAAGCTGCACACCCTGACCCCACCCCGAGGAGCCCTTTGTGGAGCATCACAACCTCGGCACGCCAGTGGGGTGGAGATGCCAGGGTGGGATGCAGGGGGTGGAGATGCCAGCGTGGGATGGGGGGGATGGAGATGCCGGGGGGGCCAGGGGGTGATGGCGGGGC
>VYZX01007746.1:749315-786874 GCA_013401335.1 Brachypteracias leptosomus | reverse complement strand
TGGAGATGCCAGGGTGGGATGGGGGTGATGGAGATGCCAGGGTGCTCACCAAGGAGCCCACACACCCCTCAAGCCCCCACCTTGGCAGCACCAGGGGCCATGGGGAGCGGTGATGGCACGAGGCTGCACACGGTGCATCACCCGCACGTGCCCGGCGTGCTAATGAGCAGCACCAATTAACTGCTGGAAGGATCTGTCCACTCACCAACTGGGGAGCTGTGGTGCCAAGCTGGAGGGCAGGGTTTCGCAGGGGTGGAGGCACAGGAGCTCCCCACGGCTCAACCAGAGCAGGGCAGGTGAAGGCAGGAGACAGACCTGCTTAGATTTTTTGTACCTGAATTTTTTTCTTCTTTTTTTCCTCAATCTCACGTAGCATTTGCTGCCGTGAGCATCACTCAGCACCATCATGTGCCCGGGGTCAGGGCTCACGTGAGGAGCAAACCTGATGACCCGTTTTGTGCCCACCCTAAAAAACTTAGTTGTAAAAAATAATCTCATTTCTAACGGGTTAATGAAATAATTAATCTCCCAAGTAGGCTCCTAACCTTTAGAACCAAATAATTTCAGGGGGGCTGAGGGGGAAGGGAGGGCGGGAGAGGGAGAGATGGGAACAAAATGCCAAGATTTCGATGAATATTTAATCCCCCTGCGCTCCTCCTTGGAGTGGTGCCAGCACCAGTTCAGTCCCAGCCTTTGTTAATCACTAAATTGACGCCTCTGTTGCTGGTCGGTGTTTGTGGCTCTGTCAAGCTGGAATCTGTCACCACCAATACGGGGGGAGCATCACCCCCTGAGCACCCACTGCACAAAGCCCGGAGCTGCTCCCCACCCTTCTGATCCTATAGAAACCCTGATATAAATATATAAAATATATATATATATGTATTTTTTTCCATCCAGAATTAGCAGCAGGGAGCTCTGGAAGGCTCATTCTTGTCACATTAAGCACAGAATTTTGCATTATTTGATTTTTTTTCTTCATTTTAAGCAGGAAGAAACACAATTCCACAAATAATCAGCATCCCCACCCACCTGACACAACCCCCACCTTGATGCCACAGGACCAGGGGGGCTGCTCGTGCTATCGAGGACAGCAGCTATCGCGACATGCCCGACACAACGGGGGTGGGTGCAGGGAGCACCCAGGGGGGGGTGATATTGGGTAGGAGGATGGGACTACAAACCAGGCACAGCCCCCTGGGCATCGAGCGGCTGAGATGAAAAACCTCCCCCTGCCAGCCCACGGATTTACAAATCCAGTAAATAAATAAGGAAATGTTCTCTATGAAAATAGAGCAGTTCAGCAACACCAGCAACCTCAGCCCTGCAGAGAGGACCCGGGCACAGGGCTGGGTCCATGTGCCCGCGGGCACAGCGTGGCTGCCAGGGGGCTGCCGGAGCCCTGCTAGCCCTCCGGACTTCCCAATTAGCTTAACTAATTGGGCAACAGCTCCAGCACAATTCGCTCGATTCCCCTAAACCATTAATTATTCCTCAGCCAGCACCAGCCCTCTCTGCAGCCTCATTGGCATTCCTGGCACACGGGCAAGCAGCGTCTGAGGCTGTGCCGACCCGCGGCGAGGGAGCTCTGGATTGGGCACAGGGTGGAGGAAAGGGGGGGGAAAAACAAAAAGAGGAAAACAAACCCAATTCTCATCCCGTGTTAAATCAGCTGCACACATGGCAGGGATGTGGCAGCTCCCAGCCCTGGCACAGGGCGTGGGCAGAGGGCTCGTGGGCACCAGTGCCCGTTCCACTGCGGTTCCAACCTGAGGAGGAATTGGCTCAGAGGATCACTGCCAACACCATCCCACTCCAGGGAGCCAAAACAGGTGGAAAACCACCAAGATCAGGCAACTTGCAGCAACCAGTGCTTGCGGGCTGGCTGTGCAGTGCCAGCCTGGCACACCCTTGGATGGTGGGTCCCTCCCCGAGGCATCGTTGTCACTGAAGGGGTGGCCAATGGGCACAAGAGCAGCTCAATCCTACCTCCCATCCTACCTCCTCTTCTCCCAGCCAATGCATGGAGAAAACTCAGCTGAGGTAGGACACAGCTGGACCCACAGCCATGCCATGATGGCACAAGCACTTCTCTGGTCATCCCCCAAACACCAAGCTGTCCCTCATGCTGCCGTGAGCTGAGATCACACATGAGCAGCTCCTTGGTGCTCGAAGGCCCAGGAGGAGAGGATTTAGCAGCTCTGGTGTTGTCAGTGTTGGGGTGAGGCACTGAGGGGGAGCCAGAGCCCAGGGAGCAGAGTCCCAGGGGTGCTGCTCAGGATGGGCTGTGGATGGAGCAGGAGCTCCTGCACTGGTGTAGATTTGAAGCTCCCCTCCTTGCCCTGCTGCTGGGATGCCCGGGACATGGTGGACACGGCCAAAACCAAACCCACAGGCTCCTGAGCAGCCCACACCTTTGCTGTGACCCCTGGGGAGAGACACCAGCACCCTGACCTCTGCCCTGCACCTGCTATCATGCCCACGTCCCACACCACACCATGGCACCATCAGGCCACCCACGCCTGCTGCAGCTAATGCAGGGTGGGCAGCGGGGAGGGCAGAGGCACCATCTCTGGGCAGCAGTGACACCTTCCCATGCCATGGGCTCCAAAGTGGTGAACATGGGCCAGGGCAGGGATGATGCCAGGAGCATGGCACGGTGGGACGTGGTGGCACAGACATGGTGGCAGGGACACGGTGGGGAGGTCTCACCTACCTGCTCTGCTGTTGGAAGGGGTGTTGGGGTGTGCCCACTCCTCCCTGGGCACAGGGCACTCCACGTGCCACCGGGCACCGGCTCATCCGTGGAGGCGAAAGGGAGGGACCGGCTGGAGACCCGGCATCTCCAGCAGCTTTTCTTCCCTCTCTGTGGAGACGAAGGAGCTCCCTGGACTCATCTGTCACTCCCGCGCCGCCGCACCGAGCCGTGGGCGCCGTGTTATGTCCTTGAGACACAGCCCGGTGCCATCTGGGCAAAATGCCACCATGTCCCCGGGGACCGGGGGAGAATCGCGCCGCATCCGAGAGGAGCTCCGAGCGCTGCCGAGATCCAGGGATGTTAACTGCTTTGTGGCTGGGGAGGAGCAGGGGGTGTGGGGGGATGGCTGAGCTGGGGGCTGGCACCCTGTTAACCCCATGCCGAGCACCCCTCTGGTGAGGGCAGCTCCCACACGAGGGCTGGGTGGGACTGGCAGGACAGGGAGCACTGATGCTCCTTGAGCCTGCAGGGATGTGGATGCTCAGAGGCTCCACATCTGTGCCAGCCCATGGGTGCCATGCTCTGCGAAGTTTGACTGCTCTCTACGAGGCCATCTGGGCACATGGGGCTGCCTGAGCATCCCCTCCCCACTATGGAGGGGATCATCCAAGGGATACCTGCACCTCACCTCAATGGTTCCAGGGATGGGGCAGTGACCACATGTCCCACATTAAATCCCAACGTTACAGACTAAGAGATATGAAGCCTTAAGATCACAGTCAAGGGACAGGGACACTTGCTTTGCATGGCCCAGGGAGCTGCTGGGGGACACATCCAGTTAATTACTCATTTCCCTCCCTGACCCAGGCTGCTTGCACAGCTTCTGCTGAGGACACCAAAGCAAAAGGCTTTGTTTCCATTAGCTTTTTTTTAAAAAAACAAAAACCCCTAATTTGTCTTAACATGACACCAAAAACCAGCACAACATTCCCAGGCCCCAGCCCATGCTCACTGACAACATCTTCCCAGTCACACACCACGGAGAATCAATTATCTGGCAGAACATGTCCCAGAGGCATTCAGATAATTGCAAACATAAGTACAAAATCTGCCACTAATTATTAAAGAAATACCAAATAAGGAGACCAAGTGATAGAGAAGCAGCATCACCGGGCACAAGGACCCTTCCCGGTGCTGGGAGGGGTGGTCTTCAGAGGGGTGAGCTGCTGGGATGCTGGGGAAGCCCAAAGTCTTCAAAAGAAGAGAAACAAGGGAAAAACAAGGAACAACCCCCACACTATGATTTGAAATGAGAACCTGTCTGCTATAATTCTGTACAACCACTGGTGATTGTTGATATCTATAATTATGGGCAGCTTTTCATCCCTTGAGGTCCAGCTCCCTTCCCACCAGTCTTCCCATGCCAGTCATTCATCCTCCCACCCCTGTAGATGCCCTTTGGACCCGTTCTCCCTTCTCCTCACCAGCTCCTCAAGGCACAGGGGGTTGTAGGACACTCACAGCCCAGACCCTCAGCCCTGGTCCCACCAGAAGAGCCAAGGGTGGGTTTGGCAGCAGCTCAAGCCCCCATATTCCTGCTGGTGCCCCCAGCTGAGGAAGGAGCAGGAGCACAAGTGATGATGCTCCACGTGCTGCCGAGCCGAGGGGCTTGGAAGGGAGCCCATGTTTGAGGGCTCCTAAAGGGAAAGCAGCTTCTCCGTGACAGCGTTTTGGCAAAAACAGTGTTATTTAAATACAACAGTTTCTCCCATCAAAGTAAATAATAATTAAGTAAAACCCAATTAAAATCAGGAGCGCTCCAAAAATATTCTCAGGAGCATCGGAGCGTTGGGCTCGGCTCCTCACGGGAGGGGCAGGGGCTTGGGGTAGGACCTGGGGGGCTGGCGAGGTGGCCAACGACCACCAGGCACTGGGGCTGGGCATGGGGTGCATGGGTATGAGCAGCTGGTGGGTTGGGATGGGAAGGGAAAAGGGAAAAGGGAAAAGGGAAAAGGGAAAAGGGAAAAGGGAAAAGGGAAAAGGGAAAAGGGAAGGAGCAGGAGGGGTCCTCACCCCTGCCCCATGCCCTGGATTAGGAACATCTTGCAGAGATTTACAGGAGTCAGCCAAAACACCCATGGAGGAACCCGAATGCCCCCGAGGAGGGCCCGTTGCTGGGTGGGATGTATGTCGAGCAGACCATAATTATCTCCCTGCAGTGCCTATTTTCCCACCCTGTCCTCATTTCCACGCTGTCCTTAAACCAGCACAGGGTGTTTGCATCTGAGACACCGAGGATTTCACTCGCTCAGGCATCCTTCAGAGGATAAGGGCTCTCTCCTTTCATCAGCACAGTCATAATAACGAAAAACAAAATTAAGCCCAGCTCTTTTTGAGAGCATCCTTAAAAAGCCCAGGAGCTCTGGAGAGCTGCCAAGGTGCTTCCCGAGCCGTGCTGGGCGCAGGACCGTGGGCAGGAGCCTCCTGCCTCATTTAGTGTCTGCTTTGGTTCTCAGCTTGCAGGGAACTGCTGAGGGCTGCTGGCTTGGCAACGGCAGACGTCAGAGACGTTTGCAGACAGCTTTATTTATTTTGCTGTGGAAGCAGCACGACGTGTCTGTGCTGAGAACAACAACAACAACATAAGCCCACCTCCAGCAGACCCCAATGCAAGGAGCTGTGGGGGCGATGCCAGGGCTGAGCTGCGGAGATGGGGACCACTGATGGCATGGACTGAGCTCCACAGAGATGAGGAGCACCAAGGGCATGGGCCAACCCATGGAGCTGGGGACCACCAAGGGCATGGGCTGAGCCCCAAGCCGTGGCCACCATGCAAAGACAGACCCTTCAATCCCAGCCTGGCCTCGCCTTTACCAATCAACAGTCAGCCACCATGACAAATAATTGTTTGCAGCCATCATTAGCTGAACACAAGGCGCATCTGCATATGCTTAATCTTAATTAGGCAGACTTGGCAAGGAGCCCTCGCTCATTGCTACCAAACAACCGTTCCGCTCACAAAAGGGTGATGGAAGCCCATGAGACAGGGATGGAGAAACCACCTGTGCAAGAGGAGATGGGGCTGGAGGGCTCCTGCCCTGTCCTGCCTCCTTCCACCACCAGCCCAGCCTGGACACGATGAGTGACAGTGGAACTGGTAAAAATCACAGCTGAGGAGTTTCACCCCTGGATGCACCATTGCTAATTACTCAACTCTTTTACCTCTCAAAGGAGCAGGTGCTGGTGGACCTTGAGAGGATGTTTGGGGTGTCCTGCTGGGGCTGGCAGCCTGGCACTGGATTAGGGCTTTGAATTTGTGACCCAGGGCAGTGCTGGCACCGGGCATCCCCCACAGCTCAGCAAAGGCAGCCAAAGCCCCCGAGTCCTGCCAGGCACCCTGTCCTCCACACAGCATCTTCCTCCTCATCACCACCATATCCTCCTCCAAACCTCTCCCCTGCCCAGACCAGCCTGGCACAACCCAACAGGGTGTTATTTCATTATAGTATGTACAGATACAGCCGTGATGGGTCTGGGAAGGCTCCATCACCCCCCACGGAGCCAGGACCACCTACAAGGGCACCGTGGCTCACCAGGCACCTCTCCTGGCACGCTCTCCATGTGCCCCGTGCACCCACCTCGGGTCAGGAGCTGCCAACTCAGACGTTGCACAAACCAAGCCAGGGAGGAAAGAGAAGCCTCCGTGTGAGCCCCCCTGCAAAGCTCCAGCTCCCCCCTGAGCCCACGAGCTCTTACCTGGGTGCTGGTGTGTGGCAGAGCAAGCAGAGGAACCATCACCCCGTGTCCTTGTGGCACGCCTGGCAGGGAGAGGCTCGTTGGCAGGAGAAATGAGCCATCGAGGTGGGCTGAAGGTGGCTGTGGGGAAAAAGATGCCAAAGCAGAGCAGGAATGGGACAATAATCAACTATTTAGCAAAAAAAAAACCCCACAAGGTAGATTTGGGACCAAATCAAGGCTGTTATTTCACACGCTGGTGGTGGACAAGGCTCCGAGAAGGGCTGGCTCTGCAGTGCCTCCTTTGATGCTTTATCAATTTACAGCATCTTCTACACAGAGGGGAATTAAAACAATGCTGGGAATCACCAAAACATTTCACTTTTAATTGAAATTGACTCCAGGATTATACATCAGGGAGGCTGAACGGGAGGCATTACACCCAAGCAAACCTCTCTGGCTGATATCTCTAGGAAAGCACCAGTGTGGGGCTCAGCAGACACCAGCAAAACATCATCAGTGGCAAAAAAATAGAGGTTGGAGTGTTTAAAGTGGAAACTTACCTGTGCTTTAAATAACTGCAATTAATGCAAGTGTCAAAACTGGGAAATGATGGGTGAGGAGGAGCCCACGGCTGCCCCTGTTTGGCACACAGAGAGAAACTCACCTGCAGACATTGTGAATATTGGCTGTATTTTCGGAGAGATGAGGGGTTTGGGGTATTTAATGGGTATTTAATGCCACCCTGCAACGTGTGTTTCAGCTAGAGAGGGGCTGATAAATCCAAACACCCTTTTCAGGTGTAAGAGCACATTGCAAGGAGCAGAGATGCAGGAGAAAATGACTGGAGATAAGGAAGAGGTGTTATCTAACAGAGCTTTTCCTATCAGGTCATATTTACAAATCATTTGAGAACATCAGTGTGGGTTGGGGGGAAATTAGCAATGGAACATGACATAGAAAAGGAGATGGGATGTTTATATTTGGAAATGAAGGTTGTGTCTCTGGCTGAAGGTGCCCAACACCTGCCCCTGTCAGGGCAGTGTGGGAATGGGAGAGTCTGGGCTGGTCCTCCTGGTTTTCTCATATTTTATTCTCTGACATGATCAAGAAAGATTTAATCAATATTGCTGCTGAAAATCCTATTAAAAACCCCCCCAAAACACAGCCTAGCTCAGCAATATTTTGTCCAGGTCTGTAAAACCAATTTAAAGCACCGGCTTCGATTCCAATTGAAATGTAAATTGCAACAAAAATCCCACTGTGATAGCTTGCAAAGAGGAGAAAACAAGGATCTTACACACTCCCTCTGTGGGCACAAGCATTACAGGGGCTGACTCTGGAGCAGTGCTCTCCACCCTGCAGAGATTTCCTCTGTTACCTCCCCAGAGGAATTCTGCAACCCCCAAAATCACTCCCATGATGCGATTCCACGGCTAAATAGCCTAGAAATTAAACAGCAAGTAGGAAAAGCCCTAAAATTCCCCAAGCACAGAACTGCTTGTGATTTTTAACCGTGGTTCCAATATCCCAAGTTTTTTCCAGTGATTTTCCCAGCTCTGGGGATGGCTGGCAGGGGATTTCAGCAGAGCAGGGGGGTCAGCTGCCCGTGGCTCTGGTTGGCCACGCTCCTCAAGCAGCAGAGCCCTGAGAGCTCCACCAGCTCCCCCCCCAGCCCAGCACCACTCTCCCTTTTTAATTAGGGAGCCTGCAAGGTGCACCCCCCCAGCTCACCCAGCATCCCCCAGCCCAGCGGGACTCCTGAGAGCTCCAGGCCTTGATTAGCTCTTCCTTTTAATTAGTCTCATTCAGAGGTGTTGCCTCCTTCAACCTTGGGCTGTCTTTGCTTTCTCTCCCTGCCCTGGTATCAAACCTGCAGTGAGCTGGGGACCTTCCCTGCCAGGCCCCTCCACAGCAGCCTGCCCGGACCTGGTCCTGCTCCCTGGACAACCTGCTCACAAGCCACCATCCCCCAGAGCCCCCCCATCATCACCCCATGTCCTGCTCTGGCCGGGTTTGCAGGTAGAGCAGCTCGTTGGCTGTTAGATCCATGTATGGTCTGTGCCCAGGGCATGGCTCAGCTCACAGTGGGATTATTTTATATCAAAATTCATAGAATCATAGAATGGGTTGGGTGGGACCTCAAAGACCATCTGGTTCCAACCCAATTTCCAATACCAAACCCAGTTCCAGGGCAATGATGCAAAAATCAAGTCTCAGCTGATCCCACTGCATACAAAATCCAGAAATTAGTAACTTTCTTCTTTTCACAAACCCCAGTGTGTGGTGGAGGGTGCTGAGCAGGGTCAGCTGCATCACCACAGCCAGGAAGGGTTCATGCTGCTTGTAAAGCCCAGAAGACACGAAAAAACACCCAATAGTGCCCTTAGCTCTGGTGACCCTCCCACCTGGAGACGTGCCACAGGGGACTGTGAGGCCCATCACCACCCGACAGCCAGATACCTCCACCAAGAGTAAAGGTCAAGACCTTGTGGCCCCAGACCCTCTTTGTAACCTGTTCCCAGTGGCAGGTTCCACCTTTGCAGCTCCCAGGGAACCGACGGCGTTTCTCTGGCCTTCCAGTTGCTCAGGGTGCAGGACACGTTTCATTCTTTCTTCTGGGGTGGGTCTGGTGTCCAACGTGCTTGTCTCCATCACCTGTAAGGAAGGAATCCTCCCCAACCCTCTGTCTGCTGGTTCCCATCACACAATACAACCACATGGACAAGTGCCAAAACCACAACCACAGCCCCCCAAATTCTGAATCAGAACAAGCAGTTGGCAGAAGCTGTCAAGAACTCAGCCCAAACCACCTCACCTTCTGCTCTGTGCTAAGAGTCCAGCCTAGCCCTTCACCATCCTCACCCAACACCAGTACAGATGGCTACCTCAGGCTCCCCTTCCTGCACCTCTCTGCTTCCATGTCCAAGCCCAGGATTCATCCCTGCCCCACGGAGCACCCCAGTTGCTCCCACATGTTCTCTCTGCTCTGCCTGGTTTTATGGAGCTATTCCATACAGAAATAGCCAGAATTTTACTTCCATGCAAGCTGACCAATTATTCTGAACCTAGTAATAAAGCAGCATCCTCCACACCTCCCAACTCCAGCCAGAGTCCCACCTCACTGAGTCCTACATGTGCCATATTTCATTAGGCCACAGTAACGATGCAAAATAAACCTCATTTTCCACAACCCCACCACCACGAGCACAGACACTCCCACCCCCTCGGTGACACAAGTTCCCTGGACCACACGCAGATGTGGGATGAGCTCATCTGACCACCAGACTTCCCAAATGGAACCCACTGACCTGTTCTTTCACACCCCCCCAGCTCCCAGCAGAGCTCTCAGGGGTCTCCACCCTCTGCTCAGCCCCCACCCCAAAGCTCATCACGTACATCATTTACTGAAAACTTTTTATTGTAATCAAAAAGTGACATAACAGGGCTGTAATGAATTCTGCAAATCATTCTGCTGGCATTTTATAACTGATACCAGCTTTTTCTGCCAGGCAATTAAAAAAAAACAAAACAAAACAAACCTCAGATGTGAAAATCTTCACAGTACAGTAAACTCCACCCAAACTAATTAACGGTGGTTAAAAAGAAGATGCCCCAGCAAAACCTTTCATGTTCCATGGTCACAACTCACAATTCTGTACAAAATGTTCACTTTTATAAAGCTCTGATGTAAAAATCAAATAATCAAGCAGCAATATTTTAAGTGCAGCACAGGGTCTTTCATGTCATTATTTACAACGCTTGAATCCGTTTTACATTTTAACAAAAATTTAATACAGATGACTTAGGAATTAAGTCACTTTTGAATGATCTGTCGTTCTATGTGGTGACAGATTTCACTTTTTGGTCGTCCTTCTCCTTATCTTTGCTCTTCTTCGATTTCTTCTTCTTGTGTTTGTGTTTTTGGCTCTTCTCCAATTCCGCCTCGTTCCCGACGTGCTTCTTATGCTTCTTGTGTTTCTTATGCTTCTTGTGCTTCTTCTTCTCCTTTTTCTTCTTCTTCTTCTTGCTGTCCTGGCTGTCCCCCGAGCTGGCGCTGCTGCTGTGGCTGCGGGTCTGGCTCTCGGAGGGGCTCTGGCTGCGGCTGCGGCTGGGGCTGGGGCTGCTCTGGCTGTGACTCCTGCTGGCCTCGGGGGGCTCGGCTGCGGGGGTCGCCCCCTCCTCCTTCACCTTCTCCACGGGCTTTTCCTTCACCTCCTTTGGGGCTTTCCCCGCAGCCTCCTCCTCCTTGGCAGACACGTTGCTCTCGCTGTCGCTCTCGTTGTAGTCGGGGACGAAGGCGGCCTCGTCAGTCTCCCTGGTCAGGTCTGAGGAGAGCCGTGAGGAGCTGCTGCTCACCTGAGGCTTGGGCTTGGCCACATTTTTATCCGTTTGGTTGCTTTCCTCTTTCTTCTCCTTCTCATTTTTCGGATCCGGTGATTCTTGTTTCACAGGGGGTTTGTTAGCAGGCACCTCTTTCTCTTTATTGCTCTTGACCTCTGGCACGTGTTTCTCTTTCTCCTTCTCTTTCTCTTTTCCTGTGTTTTTATCCGGAGGTTTGTGCTCCTCCACAGGGCGCTTGGACTCGTGGGCAGCTTTGTGCTCGGGCTGCTTCCGCTCCCGGGGGGGACTGTAGCTGCTCCTCTTGGCATCTCCAGCAGCTTTCTTGGAGGGCTCTGCCCGCTCCTCTCTGGGTTTGCTCTTCGGCACTGCTGCAGAGTCTCGGGGTCGGGAAGGGGACTCTTTCCTCCTCGCCACCTCCCCCTTCTCCTCTCTGCGCTTGGAGCTCGAGTGGTCTCTGCTGCCATCGTGGTCAGATTTTTTCTCTCTGTTTGGAGTGAAGTCTTTCGTGGTCGATCCACGGCCCGTCTCATGTTTCTCTGAAGATCTGCTGTCTTTGGAAGATTGAGAAATGTTTTTTCCGTTTCCTTGTTCAGCTGCACGTTCCGAGTGGTCTTTCTCTGGCTGAACGCTGCTCTTCCTCTTCTCAGAGCTGTCCTTGTCTGACAAGGAATGATCCCGCTCTTTGGTTTTTCCTTTTTCATTTGAGGTGGAGCTTTTGGAACTTTTCACATCGTGCTGGGTGGTTTCGTAACTCGTTTCTTTTGCAGTTTTCTGTGTTTTCTCCAAGGGCTCTGTCTCTTTCTCGTTGTGTTTGACAGGGTTGGGCAGCTTGGCGCTCACGTTTTTAATGACACTGGCAGGTTTCCCAACACTTGTGGGCACCTGGGTCGACTTCACGTCTTCCTCTTCTGACTCAAAGTCATCTTTATCCCACTTGGACTGAGGGACCTGGATCATGATGATGACATCCTCAGCAGGGGCTGTTATATCGTTGTTATACTCCTCCATGGTCTTAATGACAGTTCGTTTGGTATCTGGCTTTTCTTCAGGCTTTTTAATGGGGCTTCCTCCAGTAGAACTGGTGCTGGAAGGAAAAACAGCACACATTAGTCAGGGGCCAGACACCCCCCCCCCCTTGCCCTTCATAACCCTCCATCAAATGGCTTTGCTTTCAATTTCTAACCCTTTCTTCAATTCTAAATGTTTTTTTGTTTTTTTTTTTCAAAAGATGTTCAATTAAGGGAACAGACACGAGAAAGGATGAGTCCACCAGCTAAGATTATGAGCAATCAATTAATTTAGTATCTTGCTACTATACATTTAATTAACAAAGACACAAGATTATCAGATTGGGGACTGTCTGATCTGGTAATTCCTTCATGTCCTATTTCTACCAATGGCAGATAAATCAGACCCACATTCTTGTTCCTAAGCAAGCAATTATGGAGAGGTACAATTAACCAAAGCTTTACCCTCATGTCCCAGTGTTCTTTGTTAGAAACTTTTTAGACTATCAAGACACTATCTTAAGTCTCCAGCAACATCTTAAAATGCTTTGAGTTTGCTTAGCCCTGCTTCTTTAGACACTGAAATGTACTAACAGCTCCACACAAATCAAACAAAGTTTGATTTTGACCCAAGCACAGTTTAACAGGAAAGCTCACGGATTATTCCCTCATTTAGCTGTTCCTTTCACTGGTCACCATAAAGAGTTCTATATTTTTTGGAGGGGAGGAAATAAGGAGCAGGAGAAGAAATGATGACATACCTGGTATAATCCACGAGAGTTGAGCCGGAGCCATCAGCTGCTGTCACTTTTCTTCTGGCTTTTCCCTTCGCCTTCTCTTGTTTAGCTTTGCTGCTGCTGGGCTCAGGTTTCTCAGCAGGTTCCTTACCAGGGGGCACGTTTTCTCCACTCACAATCTTTTTGCCGGTTTCTCGGTTCAGTTTAATCTTCTTTGCAGGGTTGTTAAGAAAAGCAGATTTATCCTTCTCTGGAGTTCGCTCGCCTTTTTCACCGTCAGGCTCGGGCTTCCCCTTCGGTGACGTCTTTGATTCAGCAGCTTCTGGTTTAGAAGCCTTGACAGAAGTGGTTTCATGTTCTTTATCAACCTTCTCCTCTGCTTTCCTTTTTCTTTTCTCAGGTTTTGCCTCAGAAGGTTTGCTTTTTTCAGCAGGTTTTTTGGACTTCTCCTCTTTGTTGGAGGGCTTCTCTGACTTGGCTTCTTTTGGATGGTCTTTCTTTGCCTTCTCCTCCTTGGCTGGTCTGGTTTCTGGGTGATCTTTTGCCACTTTGGGGTGAACTTTCCGTGGGGTACCAAGAGCCTTCTCATCCTTTTGAGAGGAAGATGTCTTCACAGTCTCTGTCTTTGGCAACTCCTCCTTGGCTTTTTTCAGAGGAGGCTCCGTTCGAGGAGACTTTTCACGGTCGGTGTCCACCTTCTCCTGGGCAGCTTTAGCTGGTTTTGCTGCAGTGTCTTTCTTAGCAGGAGCAGCCACTTCGACTTTCCGCTTTGTTTTGTCAACTTTTGCTTTTGGCTTATCCTTCTCTTTCTTCTCCTTCTCCGACACCGGTTTGAAAGCAATGGAATCTGCTTCCATGGGCTCGTCTCTCACAGGGGTGGCATCATCTCTGCTTGGGAGCATGAACAGAGAGTCTGTTTTAACATCTTCTGTTGTAACTGGCTCTCTTGGTTTCCTCGCACCTTCTAACAACTCCGCATTGGGAAATCCTTCATTTTCATCCCCTTTCCTTCTCTTCCGGTGTTTTTTATGTTTATTTCCTTTGCCGTCCCCCAGCGGGTTTTCCACCTCCTTCTCTTTAGATTTTGTAGGATCCTTGATGCCGTGGCTCTCTCTCCCAGAAGGTTTTTCAGGGTAATTCCCAGCTATATTGCGATTCCTGTGACTCTGCCCACCAGGATAATCCTCCCTACGGCCCCGAGCATAGGGCGAGTTCTCTCGCCTGGTCCCAGGTGGACCAAACCTCTCTGGAGAGAAGTTCTCTCTGCTTACTGGAGGCCGGGGTTGAGCACCAACAGCGTGGCCCTTGTAAAACTTCTCGTACCACTCTCTATAGTTCCTTTCCCATTCCCTGTATCTCTCCTTCTCAAAGGGATCTCTGAAGTCGACAGATCTGCCATAATAAGCTTTCATGTCGTAGGGGGGAACTTCTCTGTATCTGTTAAAATACTCCCTCTCCCCTTCCCCCTGGGGTATAGTCCGTTTGGTGGGAGACTGGCCTCTAAACACTGGAGACCTCGACCGTGAGTGGTACCTTCTGTAGGGGGGTGACCTCGACCTGGAGCGGTGATACCCATGTGACCGTGACCTAGAGCGATAGTTACGACTCTTCCCTTTGCCTCTTCTCTGATAGGGTGGTGACCGTGAGTAGGAACGAGAGTGGGAGCGACTAAAGGACCGCGAGTAGGAGCGGGAGCGGGAGGAACCTGATCTTGACTTGGAGTAGGTATAGGAGCTTCTAGAGTAAGATGAAGCACTATAGGGAGACTTGGACCTTGAAGAGAAACAACACAAAAAAAAAAGATAAATGAAGTTAATTCAAACCAGTCACTCACCCCAGTCTTTCTTCCTCCCAAATTTGGTTGTATATATTTTTTTTTTTCCTCGCCATATGTTTATGTCACAGCTTCTTTCAGCTGCTGACATAATGCTACCGCAAACTGAAGAACCTGATAACATGTAAAGGTTTCTGCTTACACGACAGAACAGCTGCTGCTTTGTTAGTGTCAAAACATACAGGAAGGGTAAGTCTATTTCCACTCACTGCTACCACACCAACTACCACAGCTACCACTGATTTAGGGTGGTGTATACTGGCCTCTACTGGTACGTGGACGTGCACATTTCTCACTACTTGGCAACTACATGCAGTGCAAATCATTTCTGTTGCAATAAGATGCAAAAAGAGCAAGTCTTAATAGCTACAGCTTGGTATCAAACATCAAAAAAACACAGTTCAGCCTGAGGACAGTAAAGCTCAACTTTAAACTGCCAGCTCAGTCTAACTTCACTGCTTATCTGGCAAGTTGTACAGGATGCAAAACCCCTGTACTGGCATCCTACAGACAGGGCCATTTCACCAACACCTCTAGTCAGGTGTCCTAGCAGAATTTTGCACCTATCTCTAGCTCCAGCCAAGGGCAGTGACTGCATTTCCAGAAAAATCCTATCTAAAAGCTTCTAAACCTCAATTTAGTAGTAGAACTCCACACCTCTGCTCTAGGAAGGACACTGACAGCGTTACTAACAGACAGCTGCTTGGACTCCTGCCCAAGGGATTTGGGAGGACTGAAAATATCGCTAATCTGAATTTTGTCTTCATAAGTTTTTCTTGTATTATTTTTTTAAAGAAACATTTCACATTATTATGTTCATTAGCATCACTCCTCCTCTCAACATCCTTCACTAATTTAAGATCTCCTTAAAAACAAGTTTGATCTTTTAATTCCTAAGAAAAAAAATTTAACAGTGTCAATAAAATACTAGTGAAAGGCACAAGTTTGCAGTTCAGGTTAAAATCTCCTCCTGTATCCACATGAGAGAAATGGAAGAGGAAATGAAGACAATGTCTCTCACATACCTCCTCCAAAGGTAATGGTTGCAATCAGAACAGGGGACACAGAGAATGCAACTACCCCTACTGGGCTCCTCACCTCCTCCTGGCTGGCAGAGCTGAAGGATGTCACTACAGAGAAGCTTTAGTAAGACAGATATCATCTGCTCCTTATCAACTGCTGCCAAATCATAACTAATAGTCAACTGCCACCTCTGCCATAGCTGAGCTAGTGGCCTACACATCAAACTCCTATGGCTGCTAATCCCTGAATATCCAATCCATCTAAGGACAGGGAGGTGGAGTGGAACTCCTCCTGATTCTTCTAGACAATCTGCTTCTCCGTTACGGACACGTAAAGCAGTTACCTGGAAAACGAACGCCTACGCTCCTTTTGAATCTTTTTATATTCCATCAATTCCTTAGCAAAATCATTTGTAAACTCATCAAGTTTGGACTTTTTCTTTTCCCTGTTAAAATAAGTTTGACCTTTATTACAATGATAGTTTGACCTTTATTACAAAAAGACATCAAGAAACAAAACATGGCCGATATGAGAAAACGTATACTGCATGCAATGCAAAAGGTGAACATCCTATTTAAGCAAAAACAGTTCAGAATTCCTACAGGTTTTAGGGAAAGGTTTAGAATTACATTTGTCTCGGTTTAGTTTGGCATGTTTACTGTCTGCAACGAAAAAAGTATAGTGGAAAAAAAAAATGCTTATGTCATTTTTGCTTATGTCAGATGCACAGTCTGAGACAAACACGACAAACAAGGTGACTCCACCGAGCCAAATACTTACTCCTCTTTAAGTCTCCGCTGCTCCCTGTAAAACTCCTCCCTAGAGAGAGGAGGTGCTTGTGTCGTTGGGATGGTGTTTGAGTGACCCGCTGGCACTGCTGCTGGTACCCAAGCTGATGACATGTTTGCAGGAGCCGGGGGATATCCCGGAGGGGGGACAGTGTACCCAGCAGACGGAGGCTGACCAGGTGGAAACTGAGGAGGAAACTGTGGTGGTGGTACCCCGGGTGGAAGAGGAAGTGCGTGGGGTGGTGGAGGGTACAAGGGAGGTGGAGGCACAGGCACAAAGACTTGTGATGATGCTGGTAGTGCTGGGGCCTGAGTCCTTTGGGAACGTTCACTGTGCAGGCGTCCTCGATTTGAACTTTAAAGAAACCCAAAAACACGTGTCATGGTTTGTTACACCCGCCCTCATGTCACAGAGGAAGGCAGCGGGAGCACGGTGGCAAGCACGTCTGGTTCTCAACTGCAGCATCTCTCTCCCTGCTTTCTGCTCATGAGACCACCTCACTTCTGGATCCTCAGACTCGCCTTCCACATCCTCACCCCCAACCGTGCCCTCCGTCTTCTCTCCTCAGCCTCAGCTCTGCGAGTGCTGCCCTGCTCAGGGGGGTCCCATCTACCAGGGGCCAAGCGCCCACCGCTCCTCTGCCACGCGTCCAACGGCAACTTGGCATCTTCTCAGCACTGCACAGACAGTGACTCATCTTCTCCCAAACTTCTTCTAACCTCTCTCACGTACTTCTCCTACATGGTGCCTCCTGAAGACGTCTCTGGCCTGTTCTCGGCCCTGAACTGGTATTTTCTTGCTTACTGAATTTGGCATTTTAGATAATCTCTGGGATGGATCCTGGCTTTGGCACTTTGGATCGATCTTTAAGATTTTATCAACACAGTGCACCCTTACCATCTATCTGTAATGAATGTACCCCAAAAGGAGGATGAACTGGACACGGCAATCACAGATAGAACAGACTCCTCTCTCCAGCCCAGAGAAAGCTGCTTGGCTGTTTGAGGTGACTAAATTTGAAAGAATTCAAAGTTGTCGCAAAATAACAGCCTTGACTTCTCCAATAATTTGGAGCTCAATGGGTATCAACTAAGTTGTTAAAGAAAGAATTGCTGGAGCCTGATTTCTATTGGGAAATCAATTTCTTCAGCCCTATTCAGCCAGTAATCAAAAGTGTGGCTTTCCATCTGATCTTTTAATTATATTTAATTTTTGTATGTAATTATGGTTTCCTCAAAAAGTGTTCATTTTTCAGAGTCCTCTTTTCAATTATGTACTGGAGTTTTATTTTAAATAATCTTATTGCAAGCACAGGTCCCCTTTGTTAAAGCTAACTCAAATTAAGCCATTTAAAAATTAATTACCACTTGTACTCTCCACAACTATCTGTGCATACGTTTCATTATAAATCAGCTTTTGTCTAAGTTCTGTGTTACAGGCTAATTGAACAGGTTACAAGTAGTAATATATTGAATTTCTGGAGAATACTTACAGTTCCCAGCCTGGCCGACCGCCTGCGGAGCGAATGGCACCAGCTCTCATTGGATGACCTTTGGGCCAAAGAAAACAAACAACATTCAGTTTACCTGAAGAGAATAATAATTTTTTAGAAGAAATTCTGAAGTTAACAGTTAGTTACCAGTTGTGGGGATTGATTGTCCTTGAGGGCCCAGAAGACTTGGCAACGCTGGCTGTCTGAGCACAGGAACCTGATAGCCCTTGGGAACAAATGCAAACGCTCAGAAAATAAGCTCTACTAAAACACAAGAGCTACTACATATAGTGAAATAATATTTACCTTCTCTTCCAACAAACTTCTGATTGACAGAGGGGAAGATTTAGAGAGTCCAGCGGCGGCCACCCGAGCAGCAGGAGGCAACACAGTACCAGCGTCACTACAAGGAAAATCCAATTTTTCTCCTATTACTTAGGCATTTTTAAACACTACTTGAAATAGAAACTCTCAGGTGAGAAAAGGCTGACTAACATAAGTGGAAAAAAGTAATTAAATAATCTTCACTGGATTTACCAATGTGAAGTTGGCTGATTCCAAAGGAAGCACTGACAAGAAGTCAGCTAAAGAGGAAAAAGATTTCACTAAGCCAGTGAAAGGCTGAGTGTGTATAACCCACAGGCTGAGCACAGCTCTGCAAGAACTGAAATTCTATTAGGAAATGTTAATGTGTTTGCTCAGAGGCTTCCAAGAACTTCTTAAGAGGTTCTTTTGCACTGCCATCCTTTGTGTTCAAGGGTACAGCAGAGCCTCCCAGTCTCCACACAGAGCAGCTGGCTGCATTCAAGGTGTGAACTGGAAGGATATAAGCTCTAAATGATAGTACAGATTTTTAATGGATTTTCATAGGACTTGCAAGCTTAAGACTTTCAAGTTCACCTGGTCAATTTTACTTATAATCATGCTTTTACACTTATCACAAAAATATTATTTCCTCAGTACTAAAGAGAAATTAATGTACCCAAGAAGGTCTGATGTAACTAAATGGTTAATTCAGGAATCACTAGACACTTAAAATCAAAGGACTCCTGGGGAAAGAAGTTGTTTTTTCAGGGCAAACCTGTACAGACTGACCAAACTTCTGAGAAGGTTCTTGCGTGAGGCTCACTCCCAACTCAAAGTGGCCTCATTCAAAGTAAAAACAAAACCCAGAACTTCCTCAGTTACCTGGAACTGTCACTAATGATACATAAATCACCGAGAAGCTCAAGAATCTAACTTCAGCATTTTGGTGTCTTACACAGTCATCGTGATTTACAGATTTACTCACCGAAAAGGTCCATCTGGCTTCTCCCCGCGGAGGAGGGACACGGCTGGAGGGAGATCCGAGACAAGGACAGAAGAGGGATTTACTGGCAGCCCTGCTGCCTGACCAGGGCCCAAGGATGAGAGAGCAGCTGAACGAGAAGCCAGAGAAGCCAGTGGAATCATGAGTGGATCCTGCTGCCTGGAAATCGCTGGCCGGAGCAGGGGCTGCAGGTTGCGAGTTATTGTCTGTCTCATCAGGGGTGGTGGAGGAGGAGGAGGTGGAGGAGGTGGTGGGGGCTGCTGCTGCTGCTGGATCTGCTTACGGAGCCTTTTTGTGTAGCCAGTTTCATTTTTGAAATTGTTCACAGCCTAGGGGCAGAAAAGCATTTACAAAAGGTGAGATGAAACTCCAGGAGACGTATGAACAAAAGCCTCCCTGGACTGAAATTATTTGTGCATTCCTGTAAGTCCTGACAAAACCACATCAACATATGATATCCAAACACATCTCATAAAACACTGGTTTTAAGGACTGGTAACTCAAGAGTACCTGTATTTAAAGCCCTTTGGTGTTAATACTGAATGGGAAGTGAGGCAACCACATAAAACAAAAGTGTGACCTGAATTTATCAGATTGTCTCTAAAGATTTGTAAGCTTCTTTAACAACAGATCATGTATTTCAGAAGTAAATTTAGCCTTATTCAATTTAGCCTTTCTTAAGGAGAGGTAAATTAATATTTTCTTTCCTGGCAGCCTTTTACAAACAGATTTTTCTTACAAACAGTTTACACAAAAGTAACCACCTTACCTGGCGGAGGAACTTGTTGGCAATTAAAGCATCTGGAGAGACATCTGTCTGGTGACACGTTGGGCATGTATGCTCCTCAGACTCCAGTAATGCTGTTCTAATACCTGCGAATAATTGAAATAGTTTTCAGCCAAACTAAAGAAATTTTGGGGGTTCTAATCAAGTACAAAAACATGTGTATGATTAATGGGTGAACACGGTCTTGAACTGAGAGCATGAAGCCATAAAAGTTTAATAGTGTGAAGAATTTCCAGCATGCAGCAAATAACCACAGCTTTGATATTTCACTATTGTAACATTTGACAACGCAGACTGTGCCCTCATGTTTTGACTCATCTTTTTTCCACTACCTAGTACATGGAGAAGTCCCCAACCTCAAGGTTAGCAAATAAAACACTTCTCAAAACACCATTAGCAGGTTTGAGTCCTGGATTAAACACTTGGCTATCTGTTTGCTGCAGACCACAGCAAGCACCCAGAGTTGGTTTTATATGAGAAAAAAGGGCTGTAGACAAACTAAATACATTTAATATCTAATATACAGCAACCACCTGCACAGTTATGGACTCTTCTCACACTCATCCTTCTATGTGTAAAGAGGATTTAACTAGATACGTAAAAAGGGAAAAAAGCTTTCTGCCTGTTTTTCCCTTGTTTTATAAAGGAAGAGCCCTTTCCTGTTCAGGGTACACTTAAGTATTAAACAGAACTGGTAACAACAAAACAATTGCATTATCTCCTATTTCTGCCTTCAGAAGATGAGATGTGATGTTGTGAAATAACAAACGAGGGAGCAACACTTACATTCATCACAATAACTGTTTCCACAGCAGGGAATAACAACGGCATCCGTCATGATGTCTTTACAAATGAGACACAACAGCTCATCTGGAATAGGATCGTCTTCTTCCGAGGAGGAGGAGGGCTCCTCTGGTAGGAAGGGAGGCTTCTCCTTCTTCCCAATAGCATAAGCTTCCCTGGAGGGAGGGTGGGGAAAGGAAAAAGTTAAAGATGAGCAAAGTGAAAGTCTTCCAAGCTCTGGATTGTATCAAAGGAAGATGACAGAATTCTTCTCACTCCACATCAGCCTTCTAAAACACAGGCATTTAGTTTAAACTACTTTTCTATAGCTGCATCACTACAAGAGGAGAGGGGAACAATTTTCCTTCTGCAGAACTCTCCTATTCAGGGAAAACTTTGGTCTGGTTCATACATGAGATCTGACAGAAGTCAGAGGGGAGGAAATCTCAGCCCAGCAGCTATTTGTTAAATTTTGCAAGCAGCTTTTGAAACTTAAATCAGAAGCAAAAGGAGCTTTCAAGGAGAACGACTCCACCTATAACCACCACTGAAACACTCCGCAGAAATACAGATTCTTAAAATCCAACCAACTTCCAGAGGTACAGCAACAGGACCAGCCCACTTTAATACCAGAGAGCATCAAAGATTTAGAGCTAATGTAACTAACTGCTGGCCAGCCTGGCTGCACTGCCACTCAGACAATTACACATGGTTTCTCTCTCACTTTGGGGTCCATCAATCCACACTTACGCATCAATCGTAGGTATTGCATATTTTCCAGTGTTTGTCAACATAGCACCCTTTGTATTGGGATCCTTCACCTCCATCATGAAACTCCTTGGAATTCCTGTGCTCTTTTTAATTCTGGGAACTGACTCAAAATTCTTGTCCTGTTAAAGAAACACAGACAGATCTCATCTTCAGACCCACACTCAAAATGACACTTCAATGATTATTTTAAGCAGCAAAAGCCTTTAATCCTCTCCTTTTACCTAGGATAAGAGTTGCTCAACTGAAATATTTATTTCCCTAAATAAGTAGCCAGGACAAGCCAAAGGCTTGAGCAAAGTTCTGAACTCTGTTTTCTGGCTTAATGACACGTTCCTCAAGGGTGAGACATCCCCCACCCAGAGAAGAGGCACAACTTGCTCCTCCTCCAAAGGAGATTCAGAGGGAGACCTTAATTCAGGGCTCTCAGTCACTCACTGGAGAACTTACATTCACCATCTACACGGGAAGGGTGAATTCACCCCTCATGTATATGTTTGGTGACTCATGTTAAACAGCATTAATAGCCAGAGACTTGTGTAATTAAACTATCCAAATATGTTCTTATACAAAGTACTAGAATGGTTAAAGCACAGAGAAAAATTTCCAATGATATTGAAATATATCAAAATATACATGAAAATTCACAGAGAAAGATCTATGGACATATTTAATGCTCATGACCTAGGAAAAAGAAAACGTTACATTTATAACTCCAGGTTTCTCTTGAAGAGTTTTGCAACACCACCATATAATCTCTGTACTTCACCCCAAGAGAAACAACTTTTAATGTGAATATTCATCTAAGTAACTGCCAAGGTGAAAAAAACCAAACTCCAACTAAGCAGCCCCCAAAGCCCCCCAGAATCTTACCCCATTTGTTGGGCAGTTCTTTATATAGTGGCCAGGTTTTCCACACCGAAAGCAAGTGTATGATGGTGGAGGTGGACCCAAGGGTTTCTTCATGTAACTACAAGGTTTGGGGGAGAAAAAGAAGAAGGTATGCATGTGTGTCTCTTGTTAAAACAAACATCTCCACAATTTTGTCATCATCTTCAAAGGATGGGTTTGACATAGTAACACTTACTTGACTGGATCATATTCATGGCCAGACTGTGTCATCATAGCTTTAATTTTATCTTCTTCGGAAGCATTGGCTTCAGCCAGATTGGCAGTCTGTTTAACAGGCAATTGTTTGACACACACATTAGAAACACATTTAAGCCCACACAGCCAAAGACAACACCACTCAGCCAATCCTGTAAAGAGCAGCACAACACTAGCTGAGCTCGCATGAAAACTGCTTAGATAAAAATCTAATAGTCCTGAAGATGTTCTGGGGAGTCCTTACGCCATGACATGATGTTTACGTGCCTGTTCACCTACTTGAGAAGAGCATTCTTGGGCACTCAAAACCTTAGGCTCTGTTTGTACCTTACAGCAAGACTTGTGTAACCAATCCAATTTTCTTCCAAGTGGACTGAAGCTACGTGGAGAAAAAAAAAATAGGCTATGCAGTAGTTTTAAACTGATTTTGAAGCTCCAGGCTATTTGAAGAAGATATCCACTGTACATTTAGATGTAGGCAAGTATTGTTAGGTACATTTTGCAGCATTAAAAGGACACACAACTTAAAGAGTCAGAGCAGCTGTTTTCACTGGCTGAAATTCAGCTCCAGAACCATTAAAAGGAATGAAGGTTTTGACAACCCCTCAGCAAGAGAAAAGATATTTTTCAGCAGAAATTTGACCACTGTGTGTTGCAGACAGCCCAAACTGCATGTTCCCCCCCACTAATTTCTTCATATTCCATCATTTCACTACAGGATGCACAACCTGCCATTTTTTCCAGTTGACTGTGTCCTTTTAATGTACAAACTGTAATATACACCTTCTGCAGAACTAGATCTTCAGATTATTGAAGCCAGTTATTTTTTTTTTTTAAGTAGTATTTGTTCAAATGTTTTTATTACACACTAGTGCAGATACAAGCAGGGTCTAAGGGAGTGACTGTAAATGATTTGGACCTTCAAGCACCTAGCATTCAGATCAACCACTCATGGTTCTGGTTTTATATGCATTCATTCACAAAAGCAACCAACTAGTTTCAACTTTTTATTAAATGGTTGTTTCATATACACAGGTTTTTTCTCAACAGCAACAAAAAAAATCCAGATCGACAGCTATGAAATCATTTCCATTAACATTTACAGAAAACTTTACAGATCATTGACTAATTTGTTTGAACCCAAACGGTTTACAAAACACATTCAAAAAAAACCCACAAAACAGTAGTAGGAATAGACCAAAATTCAAATATGGCATTTCATACATAGTAATAAGAAACCAGAAAACTGTTAACACATTGCCTCCGTGCCAAGCCAGTCTGCACTAGAGAGGTTCAAGTAACAGTTTTGAGCTGCTTTATGGTATCTTCCTCTATTTTTCTGAAATGCTTAAATTTTTCTTGAAAGTTTAAAGTGTGTACACCACTCGGACAGTTGTTCACATTTTAGAGTAAAGCTTCACATGAGTTTACAGAACCAAGGACATGTTTAGGGACAGCACTAATGGAGACCAATTTCTTTTGGTGCCTACCTTCCAAACTAATTTTTGTTTGTTGGTTTTTCCCCCCCAAATGTACACAATTTAATTTCTGCAGTGAGGGGGAAGAAGTTACCAGTGGGAAGAGATTTCTCTCTTGGAAAGGAACTCCAGGCTTTATTTTCAGAAGAAAGAACCAGCTCCTCTGCAGGCCCTGCCTTCTCTAATCTCCCCAGCCTAGCAGTTAATTGGACTGGCCAGTGCTCCCTTTCCACCGAGTGCAGTCACTAGTGCTTTCCCAGACAGAGTTACACATTATTGAGCAAAAAATGCAAGCAGTTCCAGAGCAAAACATGGCATTACAACAGTCTCAGAAGGTCACAGCTGCCAATATGCCACACGTACACATTGGTATATTCCTATAAACAAGGAGGTACATTTACACAACTTACACAGTCTGCGTTCAAACAAATTAGATCCTGTTGTCCACTGTATATATTCTACAATTTATGAAGTTGTGCAGCGTTCAGGGAATGGGTCTGGAACTATTAATGACTAGGAATTCAAGAATAGCCATGCAATTGTCCATGGTACAGAAACGCTTCTATTTTGGCTGTTGCAAACCCCCCTGGAATGTCCATAACTTACAGCCAATTAAATTCTTCTGCAAAAATTGTGTTAGTTTCCAAGGCAAAATTAACGAAACGTATGAAAAACGGTAAACAGCTTCTGAAGGGCTTCTTCTTTGGGTCTTGAGGATGAGTAATACTGCAACATTATGTGGAGGCTGATAAGGTACTCCCCTTCTATCTTCCCAAACTGGGAACTACTCTTTACAGGATAGTATCCAAATATACACACAGTTTAAAGTTTAAATAAATACTTTAAGTTATTAAAAATTAAGGGTTTGTTCAAATTACAACAGTTATCCAGCTATAGAGCACAGTATCAATTTAAAAATAGGAAGCAAACACTTTTTTTAAGTATTTGACAAGAATATATATATATACCTTAGTAAGCTGGGCCAGAGAAATAGATGCAGAAGAGTCATCAATCTGTTCACAAAAAATTAAACACATATTCAAGTTCTACAGTCAAAACATAGCAATAGTTAACCTCTACTGCAGTCTGCACTATAGCCTCTCAGTGCCACTGAAAGAGGCATTTCTGACCTAGTGTAATTTGTATTTGTTCAAAACAAAATCCAAACCTACGACAGCTTAAACATGCCTAAGTGGTTAATGAGAAGAAACTAAAATAACCAAACCCGGGTGAGATCAACTTATTGCTGAGAGGGACCATTGTCAAATGCTCACAACTGCTTCAAAGTCAAAGGGGTAAGGAAGTTGTCAGTTTTCAGCTTAAAAGGATTAAAATATGTATAAATATTTAAGTTTGAGAAGGAAGCATCACTACAGGAAACTTACTTTCAGTGTAGCTGGTAAATTAGTTAATTTCTCATCATCTATAAACACACATGGTTATGTTTTTATAACAGCAGCAGCCTGTCAGGATAAACCACAGGCAGCAGCCCTGAAACATGAACTCTGCCCCTCCTGCACTAAGCTTCAAAATGCAAAACCTGCCATAGCTCACAAACCCCAAATAAAACCACCCATCTAACCCATCAGCCTTAGAACTAACCCACCACCGTGCCTGGAAAAAAACCTGCCTCAATTATTTAAATCAAGGTGTTTATCCTGATGGAGTAGCCTATACACACAGGTCTCTTGGATTTTATCAGACCACAGGTCACTGACCAAAATGGTTCGGGAAGTGGGAGAATTTAGCATTTTCCTTCCTACCAGATCAAACAGTTTTTCATAGCAGCCCAGCACTAAATGAACTAAAGCAAGGAAGAGCAAAACTTATTCTTGATGATTGAAATATGGATTTAGAGAAAAATACCCTAGTTTTTTTGCTCTATTTCAACTCTGCATTCCTGGAACAGCTGCAGGAATGAAGTGCCAGGCACTGGTTAGTGTGGACTGCAGGGTTCAGGGAGAGCTGGTACTGAAGGGCGGTTTTTCCACAAGCAAAAAGGGCAGCTCTTACCTAGCTCCTTTTCCAGTATACTGAATTACACTGTGCCACAAGCAGCAGTTAGGCTGACACTAGTGAAGCACTATCAGAAAGACACTCAAGTCACTTCTTACTATGTCTTAAGTTGCTCAAAAACGTAGAAAATTTCACAACGTAAAACAAACAGTTCTCCTCAAGAGGAGAGGGATTAAAACCCTGCCTCGAAAAAGGCTCTTGTCCTTTATTACATAATGGAGTGGAAGAATTCATGGGAGCAGTTTTAGAAGGCTCTAGGGAAAAAATACCTACATGCAGAGGATGATTCCTCACTCCAGTTAATTGTTCCTTCTCTGTATGTTTAGGAAAGCACACACTGTTGTTACTACCCAAAAAACTCTTCATAATGTGCTTTTGGAGAGGAACACCCAGATCTGGGAGAAGAGACCTTCTTCCCACTGCAAATCTTTCCAGAAGATTCAACTCCCCTTCTTTTCAGTGCATTTGGTACCTAGTTCTGTTCTGAAGCCTGAAATATTTTGCAGCTCCATGCTCCAAATGCCACTCTTTTCTAGAGGTGGAGAAACAGGCCTGTGCTCTCTTGGGGCAGGCACAGCCACGAGCACTCGGGGGGCTTTCAGAAACAAACAAGAGATTAGGAAAGCTCCCTAGTGTTAAAGAGCCTAGTATGGGCCATAACTGAACCATAACAGTTAATCAACTATTAAAGAGCTCGTGCATATTTTTAGGAAGCAGTTATTCCATGGCCTGCAGGCAGGAGTCTGATTTCTTAAAGGAGGTGCTAGCACTCCTCTCTCCTAAACAGCTTTCAAAAGCAGCAAATAGATCATTAATGTACTATTTAGTACATCTGCCTAACGGCCATCTTCAGTGATCCTAAATTTCTGTGTCTTTTTTCCCCCTCTTTAGATTTCTACTGAAGTATTTCCTACCAGTCCCTTCAATCAGTCAAGCAGAAAACAACATCTCCATGAAACTTGTACACAACCCTAAGAGAATACTGCAGATTTGTTAAAAAAACCACAAAAAACCCCAAACCCCAGAACCTACAGTCAATGTATTAACTCCCACTTCATCCAGGAGACTAAACAAAAACTAGCATAAAGAAAGGGGACAGAATAGGAGGAAAAGGCTGATCTCACTGCTGGAGTGTTCCATTTGAATTACAGCTCCTTCCTAACACCCCAGAGCTCAGCTAAATGCAGCCAGGAAGGACCATGGCTGGGTTTGATGGTGCTGAAACAATGGGCATGAGCCTCTGCACTTCTGCAGCCTCCAAGGACAAAGGTCAACTAGAGAGCCCTGGGCCAAGAAGGATCCACCTCCTTGATCTGGCTGTAGTAACAGAGGGACAGCAGCACAAACCTGCAAGTGTAGAATGGGAGCTAATATAAGGTAAGACAACGGAGAAATAGTCAAAGCATAAGCTTTGTGCATCCTTTTTTATATAAAACCCAATTTTATTGTTGCTGCTTTACTGTTGAACAGTAACTGGCAAGCTCTCCAGTGACTGATTCCTGCCACACTAACCCCCAGGCTCTGAAATACATGCAGAAATCTCTGTATTTAAAAAAGAAACCAAACAAAACCCCCAGACTTTAGGCCAAGGCTTGAATTAGCCTTAAGAATAAAGTGAATTGTCTCACACTCTAGAAGTGCCTGAGGATGAAGTGTTTTTACAGAGGGCTTGGCTAAAGAGGTGCTTCCACCCTCAACCCAAATCAGGTACAGCCAGAGCACACAAGAGGGAATGGTTTTGCTTTGCCTTTCAGTTACTTTAGTTAGTTCTAACTAACACTAAGTCTCCCCTCCCACTCCAGAATTTTTCCTTTCTTAAATTTTTTGAGCTATCTATGTTAGCTTATGATAAGATGCTACTTGGAAATGTAATACAGACATGCCAGGGAACACACAAGGCTAAAAGAATGTTAACTTTATTTATGAACATGTGGTTTGTGTTTATACACATGCTAGTAAACAAAAAGAAAAATAACTTGTTTTCAAGAAATCAAAACCCGTCTGAATTCGATCCAGCACTGTAACTGTGGTTCACAGAAATGCATTACATTAACTACTAGGGTCACTGGGCCAGGTAAACTAACTCAACTCACAATGAGAGGCAGCTGTGTTCAGAAAAGGAATCCAAACCAATCAGCAATAGAATGAGGGATGCAGATTTAGACTTAGTGCTTTTAGACCTACTCACAAAAAGTTTCCAATGGTAAGCTGATTGTGTCCCATTCCATGAGAATCAGAGGCTGCATTCTTCACAGAACACAGACCCAGAGTTCATGAATTTCTAGATTAAATTATCCTAACAGCTCATCAAGTGCTCAGATCCAATGATCCAGGGTTAGTGTAATGCCTCACACCATTCTCGTGAAGAAAAAGCAGTTATACTTAAAATAAAGATGAAAAATCAAGTCACCACATAGTAATTGTTATACTCTAAGGACTATTTTGAAATGCGTAGTTACACACAGCATTTGACCCACGTGGCAAATCAAGATCTAGACCATGACCAGTCAAGTACTTCCGTGTGTTACTTTACTTATATTTTAGCAGCAGAACAACAGTGTTTTCAAACCTAAGGAAAAAAGCTGCCCCTTTCCAGATGTCAACTCAAAGTGGTGGTATACTAAAGAAAGGCTTAAGCTTTGGGAAAGCAGCAGCCACCCCTGAAGTCACCCAGATCCAAAAATGTACTGCAGGCAGAAGAAAAGTGACAGGAATTTTACCCACAAAGGCACCGGGCTCTGACCTTGTGCCAAAATTTGTATGAGATGTTTTCATTTGCAAACTATTAAACTAAAGTGCTTCATCAGATAGTGGAAAGATCAAATGCAGAACTTTAGAATACCACTTTGGGGAGCAACGGTATTGAAATTCATGGCAAGCTCTTAAAGACATTTATGTACTCAGAGGGGCCCAAACAATATCACCTCAATTAACACAGCTTTAGGAGTAAACACCCAAGTATTGAAGGACATGAAAAGGAATTGTTGAGCTGCACAGAACTGTCCTCAAAACTTCAGGGATATGTTGGGTTTGGTATTTGTTTGAACCCCCAAGTCAAGAGTAAGAAACAGCACCAAGTTTAACAACAATGGTTTCTCAGTGGGTTTTGATAACATTTTCAAAAACCCTCAGGCAAAAAAAGTCTTTCAAAACAAAAGCTAAGTGATACAATGTGAAAATGGCAAAAAATACACTCCAAACAATTTTTATTGCAAGAAACAAAAAGCACACAACAACCTATACAAACATACATATTACTAGCTATAGACAGACAGATGTAGAACATGGCACCATGTTCAGTTGTGCAAACCTTGAGCCTACATGATCTAAATCGACCATACAGTATCTGTACAACACAGAGTCATACAGGGAATATTCTAGCAGATCCAGTATGAAATACAATGCATCTCTAGGCACAAATACCAGTATCACATTAGAACTCTGCAATGTGGCATTACTCGGTTTTTACTAGGCTCAGTCAAATACATTCTATTTACAACAGACACTATGTTATACTGGAAAATATAGATTAAGTTAATGCTCGGAAAATTAATAAAAGGCTACATGGTTTAGAATTAAGTGCAGTGTGTAGAAAAAAGTGTGAGATTGTGTTTTTACATACTGCTTTTGATGTTCCACTCACTGGCTCACTTCGGCTTCTAGAAGAAGAAATAAAGGCGATCAGAACTCAAAGCACTTGTACCCAAAATACAGCAGTGAAAGCAGATTATACAACCTGAACATCAAAACGTTGTGTTCTGACAGTCTACAGAGTGTGGAAATTCATTCCTATGAAGTGTTCTCTTGTGGTACCTTCAGTGCAACTAGAACAACCCCCAGGAATCCCATTTCTGCTTTGTCACAAATTACTTTTAGACTTACAGATCTAGAACACAACAGTGCAAGAGGAGTCCTCAGGTAGCTCGTCTCTGCCACGTAAAGCATCAAAAAGATCAAGTCTGTGCTACAGTTTTGTGTTCTCAAATAATCAGCCATCAAAACACGAAAGCAGCTTTAGCCAATTTGCACATCCCTAGTACTACAAACACTTTAATTTCTAAGGAAGAACAGTGATAGTCACGACACTTTGAAGGGCAAGTTTACTTAAGTGAGAAAAAAACATTTAAAAAAAAAAAAAGAATCAGTCATCTGACAAAGGAGTAACATCAAAATGTCAGCAGCAGAGTCTTTAGAACAGTGTTTCTTTGTGGAAGCCCAAGCACTGTGTTCAGATATTTACTGCATTTAGGCAGTGAAGTGCCAAAACACTACATGTGTTACAAATGCTATATTGACTAAAAATAGTAGTAGAAATGTCACCTGAAAGAAGTTTCTAGGATTTTGTGCGATTTAGGAGTCCTGTGACAAAAAAAAAGGTCTTAATTGCCAGAATTTGCTTTAAGATAATCTTGAAATTGCTACAGTATTTTAGGAAATATTTATTGCATTTGAAAGCTTGCTGTGATTCCACATACTCATTGATCTGTATCCACATGCTACTCATCCTGCCTCAGACGTGCAACCTCTGGGGGAGTTACAAACGGCTCATACACCATCCCAAGTGTCCCATGAGCAGAGGCCATCCAAAGGCTGCTGGGCAGTCTCTGGACACAGAAAGGCTCCTGCTTCCTGCCACTGCTGGAACCCCATCAGGCTCCCCCTCACACCACGTACCTCCTGAGGACCAGGAAGTACAAGGAAATACTCTGGATTACCACACAATGGTTTCTTCATCCATTTACCATGGAAGAACAGACTACAAGGGGAATAAGGTGGATTTGAAGGCCTCTCCAGCATTACAGCACATTCTTCATTCCCAAACACTAACCACTCCACCAGTTGTTCCTGCAGGGTTTCCAGCTTTTGCTCCTCAGCCTAGCTGATGCTCAACCCTAGAACAGCAGTGCCACTGGGCCCACATAAGGTATTGATTGATCTCTGATGCCAGCACCATCTATCCTCTCGTTTTAGGGCAGCATTACAACGCCAGGAGAGGGGGCCAGCTGGCCAGACAGGGAGGATGCACTGACCAGACAGCACTAAGGATACCTATTTAAATTAACCCCCACACAGGGCCATGTTTTTAGCACAAGGCTGTGGTGTCCAGAACTATTAGGTAGTGCCTGGAAGCACTGCAACAACTACTGCAGGAAAATGCCCAAAGTTTACATGCAGAGTCACATAAATTCAGGGTTTTTTGCTTGCAAATGCTTCACGGGCACCAGGATGATGCTGGACTGTTTGCTCCAAAGACACTAACTCATCACTACTTATTGAGAGGCAACATGAGAAAGACATGGCTAAGCCACACACTAATCACATCTACTTATTATGGTGGAGAAACATCTCCTTAAGAAGGCTGGAAAACACAACCATTCAAACACTGCTGATGTAGCTGATACAGAACTGCTCTGTACATGAACAGCAGCAATAACCCTGCAGGCAGGACTGCACCTGAGTATCATTAATTTTAATCAATACACTAAATTCTCCATCCTCTGTAAATCTTAGGAATACAGAATTAAACCCTGGAGCACAGTTACTAGCTTAGGGCAGAACCAGACTTAGAAAGGTAACATTTGGGAATGTGCTGAATTGCTTCCTGAGTTTCAAGTTTGGAAAGGATTAACTATTCCTTCATCAGACTGGCACAAAAGGAAATACAATTTAGGGTCTTGTTCTTTTTCTCTTGCCTGAAATAGACCTGATCTTTAGGAAACTAACAAGAATCACTTATGAATGGAACTTCTTGTTTGCAGGGCTCCTTGATCTCTCCCCTGCAGCTAGTACAGAAAACCCCCAGGTCTGGGGCATAAGAATACCCGCCACATCCCAGTGCAAGAAGTAGTCACACATTGGGACCAGACTCTTCTGAGATGGGAACAAATTTTAAGTTTACACTACAATGTGTACCTCTTCACTACAAAAGCAAACACAAGGATTCTGTGCATGTAGAGGAAACAGGATCTACAGCTTGGGTCTCAGAAAAATCAACCCCAAGAATAAAGCCAATAGAGTCACCTCACAAGTTACCACTGTTGGGAGTCTGAACCCCATGTCCCAGTAGGCCTAAAAATGTAAGTCTGCTTTGGGATGGATACATTGAAATCTACCCTGTTACAACAAAAACTAACAGCAGCTTTGACAAGAAAGATACACTCTGAATGCCTCTGGAAACTGTTATCAATAAAGAAGAGAACACACTGAAAGCCACGACAGTGCAGTGCTCCCTGGTACTTACATAACATAGGTTTTGCTGGTAGCCTTCACTCCTCCTATAGGGATTCTCCTCACAATTACTGACGAGTTCTTCGGAATCAGGGCATTATCATCTGTGTATTCTGAAAACACAAACACAGAGAACACTGAAGTCAGGTCATAAAGATGTGTTTTACTGAGCACTTCAGAGAATCATGTAAAAGCACAGTTTTATATGTAACATTGTGTTTCAATTCGTTTCAAGAAATCTTCAGGTTTGATAACTGAAACTGTGCCACTGTTTTCTGCACTGTCACCTGAAAATAATTCCCCCCTGCTGCCAGTGCTCAAGGCTGGCAGGACACCAAGAAAACCCCACCACCCCTGTCCACCTCCTGGAGCTCCACCCCTCAGCACCCACCCTGCTCAGTGCTTTACACTGAAGTGGAAACACCACTGGCAGTGCTAGAATTTGCATCACAATTTGGGCTTTTTCTGAGCTAGGGCAGAACTGACTCAAACTAAAGTTGTATCTCCCCCCTTAAGCCAATCATCTGAGTTAACAAAAAAGACATGAATTCTTTCAATGCACCTTCTGCAGACCAGAGAGACTCAAAGTTACTTATGAAGGCAGCCTCAAAAAGCCTTTTGAAAACAGCATGTGCCTGAAGCTACTCATGCTCTGCCTTGCCTTACAGCACATTAGTCTTTGGAGGAGGAGGAGAAGAGCCTTCTGACCTTTTACATAAGGCAGGGACAAAACAACTACTCAAGACACTGGGACTGAGTAAGCCCAACATGCAAAGATCTCTCCATGAGTACAGTTTTTATATCATACTTAAACAAGCAGCATAGTATTAAATATTTTACAGCATTCTCAGCAGCCCTCTCTGTAATCTGCCTACAGTTTTAAATATTAAAAGCCCTTAACCTTGCAGACTGAATCAGAATGATGGTCTGAAACCCAAAGATACTCTATGTCTAGACTAGCTCTGGCAGGGTGGTTTTGCCCAGTGATCACACACAAAACACAAGCATTCCACAATTTATACTCTATTTTCCAGTATATTCTTCCTATGGGCAGGAACCTCTCTTAGACCAAAACACACCTACCAGAAGACATCACTTCAATAATGAAATGGAAATTTTACTTCTATTTCCAAATGACAGAATGCTCTTTCAGAAAACTGAGAAAACATTCAGCTGAAACAAACTCCTGACCTCCTCCCCAGGGAACAGAGCAGCAACCTTCCTCTGGACTTCACACTACTTACAAACTGTAGAAGAAAGGACTACTCATGATGAGAACAAGCTTTTACAGCAGTAACATCCTGAAACCAAGCCCTAGAGCTCTTCTCAAAAGGCAAACCTACCCCTTGCACAGCCACCTGTCCAGGTCTGTACTGAGGTTTTCTGAACGGAATTAGTAAAGGTGAGGTCAAACAACGTAGACTAAAAAGTTGACCTTTTTTTCAAAATAGAGAGGACTAAAGCTGGAGCACTGATCCTGAAGTCTCTGATAATTTCTGTTTGCTCAATTTGACTCTAACAGATGTCAGGTTAGTCTGAGAGCTGTTAGACTAAGCTGGCATCTCCCAGCAGAAACTTGCTCCCCAGAGGCAGCAACATCCCTGAGCAGAGACTTGCCACAAGCAGGACCCAGGAGCAGTGGCACTGCCTCACCACATGACTGCACATCTGCAGAGCGAGCACTGACATCACGCTCACCAGGCTGCTGCTCACACTTGTCCAAGCAGGACTCCAACAGAGCTAACAAGGCTGCTGATTCTTACTCCCTTACAGCACAAAACTGGTTTTACTGCCAGTAAATGGCTCCTGAGCTTTAGTCAATCTAACCTGAGATTTAACTCAAGGATTCAATTAACTCAGGAAACTTGCAAAACCAAAGGAAGACCTGGATGTTATATTAAAGTCAAGAGCAGAAAAGACCTAATAGTCTAAACCATACTATTCTAGAAAACAGTATGCTTGAAAACCACAGGCAAGAGGTATTTCAGGGCCCAAGTGGAGGCAGAGCAGTTCAACAACAGCTACTTTCACTGCTGCCTCAGCCAGGCTCAGAAATCTTAAATCAACAATTGTATCCACAACCTTCTTCCTACAAAAAAAGTACAAACAGCTCAGGCTATGCTCTAAAGTTCAAACTGCTTCGCACTTAACACTCAATTTATAAATACCACTTTTAAATTCAGCTAGAATTCTGGAAAACTGCTCGATTTAATAATTTGTATATGCATCCACCATTTTGAGTCTGACAGCACTGCAAAGGCACCTCTCTGAGCACTATCTGGAGAAGTATTTGCACTCAGATAAAAGTACAGAAGCTCATCAGAAGGCAAGTCCATATGGAAACATAAAAATAAAAGCTTTTGAGGCTATTATGCTACTGAAGGGAGGATCTGCAGAGTAAGATGAGAATGGCTGCTACCATGTCAGACTGTCTCTACCACAGAACTGGTAACTCCCAAGAACACATTTTCTTCCTAGCACTTAAAAATATGCTTCCTCACAGTGTGATTTTTTAGCTCTGGTGTAATCAACACCACTCGCACACTGTGACAGACAAACCAGCTATCGTAGTGGCACTGGAAGCACTGCCCTGAAGCATCCTGATGGACTGGACTGCCTCTGGATTTCCAGCTTCCCCCAGAACGGGTGCCAGTGATCCCTCCAACTGGTGTACCATCAGTTCCTGGAGGAGCTGGTTCAGTAGGTCACACACGTCACGGAGCTTTCATCTGCATTAGTGTCACAGAGCCCTGTGACACCTCTACTGCTCTGCAAGGCTGAGTCAGTACAATCTAGCACACTTTCAATCATTAATCTGATTACACAGACTGCCCGACGCTTTAGCATCTCACTGGCCCAGCCTCCTGCTCCAGGGTGCCTGGGGAAGCTAAATATCCACTGATATTTAAAATCTTGGTTATTTCGGCTTATATCAGCACTGCTCCTATTACTAGATTTCCATTTATGGAAAGCAATAGTTCCCGAACTGTGAAAGCTCAGAGTACTCAGAAATACCTGCACAAGCAGCCCATCTTCACTGCAGGTTCACTTTGTTCTGTCCAAGATCATTTTAACATTTAGGCAGGACTCCTGCACAGACAGTGTTATAAAATCCAATACTTCATTGTCCATATGTAGGAATTCCAAACATCCCACTTGGGCACAATATCCTGGTCTAGTTTTCTCCTGTATCTTCTGAAGGTAAGTTTAAGCATCTACATCTGACTAATAAAAACTGAAATTCCCAGTTATGTCTATAATCCAAAATTTGTCACACAGACACGCTGCACTGAAACATACTCTAGCTTTGCTCTGAAAGCCACCAGGGACTTTTTGTGTTTTCACATGGAAAACACCCTTATGAAAGCTTCACTAAGCACCTGTGTCACTAGTATCTAATTTAAAACTTTATACTCATTTTACAAAGGCCAAGGAGCAACACACCCTACCCAAAGGGGGATCCTGTCCCTGTTAAACAAGAGCAATCTCTGAAGCATGAAAGATATTCCTTAACTTCACCTGTAGGCAACACCACATTTAACAGAACATAGTGAAGCAGATACTTTAACTTGACTAGATTGTGTACAGAAACAAAGCAAACCTGGTAAAAGTGGTGTTATGTATTCTAAAGGAACACTTTATGGGGCAATATTTTTATGAGCATAAATTTTTCTTCTAAAACTTTGCTTTCTGTTCCTCACCTGCTACAACAGAAACCACGTGTTTGCCCTATTTCCAAACATCTCCCTTTCTGGTGACAGTAACCAGGCTCCACCACAGTTTATTACTACCCGACACTCTGGTTTTAAGGCTGTTTTACACAGCCCTGACTTGTACAGGAATGATGTCACCAGTGCCACCCAGCCTGCTAGGGTTTGGGAAGCTAAAGTACAATATCAGCTTAAGACAAAAATCACAGACTTTTCTACAGCAAAGCCCTTACAACAAATTAAATGCTTGTCGAAAACTTTTGAGACTTTTATTCAATGATACTAGAAAATTCCCAGACTTTTGAAATTATCACTACCTACATTTCTCAGGCAACCCAATGGCACCCCTACAACCCCCAACATTGTGCTGTGAAGCCTCTCCATAGACATTCTCCTGAAAATAGTTTAAATATCTGTAGATAAACATTGAGCTTTAGGTCCAACCACTTCAAAGGCCAGGACTGAAGTTACAGTTACTGCAGCACACACACTCTGTTTAACACATGAAACAGGAAAAGACCCACAAGTACACATGTAAAAAACCAGACTGTTGTGAGAGTGACACAGAACCAGGGGAAAAAAAGTTTAAGGAATGAAAAAAATTTACAATTACTTTTATTTCTGAAAAGTCACATCCCAAAGTCTTTAATCACATCCAAAGTTACCAAAATAGCAATTACCAAACTGAAACAACAAACTAAGTAATAGAAACCCATTATCATCTCTGAGAACCAAGCACCATCTAATAGATTTAGAAGAATTTATGACTTTTATGGTGAACACATGTTAAGGAAATTTCAGTATTGCCCTGATATAGTCAAAACATGGTACCAGGAAAAAAAAAATAATTAAAAAGGAGGCTAGAAATGAAAGATAAAATGATGTCCAATAGCATCTGAATGACAATGTCTGTTATGTAGTTACATTAACAAGAAATTCCAAAATGTAATTAAGATACAGACAATATTCATGTGCAAGATGGCTCTAAAGGGTCTGCAGATTAGTGAGCAGTTTTTGCAACGGGCACAAAACCAGTTTTCCAATGATGTGTGTAAAAGAAGTCGAAGACACAATAAAGTCATCAACCTCCCTTTCTTCAAATTAGCCTTCCTTTCCATTTCTATCACGTTCAGCTTTCTCTGCCGGACTTCACAGAAATCTGGCAACATTATTCTAAGATATTCTCCCACATTTCTTTATCATTTTACGTATAAGAATCCCAGGAATCCAAAACTTTTGTAAGCGCTGTATGCCGCCCGTCAACCACGCACTCCTCTACACCCAGCTCCGCGGCCCAACGCGGACCTGACGATAGTTGTCACAACAGCAGCTACAAAAGAACAGCCCTGCGAGGCCCCCCGCAGCAGGCCCCGCCACCGATGGCGGCCGAATCCTATTACCACCACCCGCCCCGCCTCATCCCCGGCGTCTCTTGCCCTCCCGGAGCCCCGCAGGCCGGCGGGATGGGCCCCGGGCTGACTCACGCTGCGCGGGGCCGAGGCACAAAGAGCAGGCCGCGGCGGGGCGACCTGTACCGCCCGGCGGGNGCTGAGCTCGGGCGGGCCGGCGGCGCTCAGAGGCCGCGGCGCTCCGCCATGGCCAGGCCCCGCGGCCTCGGGCAGACTGGGCTGGCGGAGGCCTCAAGGCTCCATCGCGACGACGCTACGAGGCCCCGGCCCCCGCCCCCGCAACGACTCGGGCTCGCGGCCTTCCG
>VYZX01007746.1:703318-748931 GCA_013401335.1 Brachypteracias leptosomus | reverse complement strand
CCCGCCCCGCCTCATCCCCGGCGTCTCTTGCCCTCCCGGAGCCCCGCAGGCCGGCGGGATGGGCCCCGGGCTGACTCACGCTGCGCGGGGCCGAGGCACAAAGAGCAGGCCGCGGCGGGGCGACCTGTACCGCCCGGCGGGCCCCGCGCCCGCCGCCCCCACCCACCTTCTTTGGTCTGGGCGTTGGTGATCTGCAGGTCGCAGTCGGCCGCCTTCAGCTTCTCGCGGCCCATGATCTGGCGCTTGAGGTCGCACAGGGAGATGTGGAGGCCGTCGAAGGTGACCGTGTCATAGTTCAGCTTGGAGGAGAACTTGTAGTGGACGCACGACATGGTCGGGCCCAGGCGGTGCCCGCTCCGCGGCTA
This sequence comes from Brachypteracias leptosomus, assembly GCA_013401335.1. Classification (NCBI taxonomy): domain Eukaryota; kingdom Metazoa; phylum Chordata; class Aves; order Coraciiformes; family Brachypteraciidae; genus Brachypteracias; species Brachypteracias leptosomus. The sequence continues at coordinate 748,566 of VYZX01007746.1, read as the reverse complement.
AACGGCGTCGCGGCCTCCGCGCCGCTCAGGGCCGGGCAGGCCCCGCCGAAGGGGCCCGGGGCACGGCAGCGCGGGCTGAGCNCCCGCCGCTGGCTATGGCGGCTCCGGCGCCCCTGCCCCTGCGCTCCGCCGAGGGGTTTCCCGGCCGCCAACCGCACGGGCCGCAGAGCGCGCGCGCCTCACGTGACCCAGCGCATTATGACAAAGGCCCCGCGTCACGTGCGCGCCGTTGGNGGTTACCGGAAGGTGTCACCGCCCCGCGTCCCTCCTGGCACCCCCCAGACCACTGGTGTCCCTGCTGTCCCCCTGCTCTGTCACCACCCAGTGTCCTGTCACCCCTCCCCCCAGCCTCACTGCCTGGTGTCCTGCATCCCCTGGGCTTGTGGTGTCCCTCTTGTCACCCCCTGGTCTATCACTGCCCAATGTCCTGTCACCCCCAGACCACTGGCGTCCCTGCTGTCCCCACAGTCTGTCCCCTCCCAGTGTCCTGCCACCCTCCAGGCTGCCACAACCCCGTGTCCCCTCCTGTCAGCAACCTGGGGGAGAGGCTTTGCCATGGCCAGCAAAGAGAGGGGACACCCCTCCTGCCACCCCCTGAGCTTTGGGGGGCTCTGACCTCCCACCTTGCCCGTGGGAACCACCACCACCATTCCCCTTATTTCCCACGTTAGAAGAAAATGACACTATTATGTCCTTGTGTCTGCGTCTCAAAACGTCCCATGAACACATAAATAAATTTGCAAAGCAGGCATGAAAATATAAATAAATTTACAAAGCAGTCAAGCACTGATGTGGATGAGAGCCTGCTTGATAGAGCAAGTGAGAGAGGTTCCAAACAGTCTAGATGTGTTCTGGATTTGATGGTTAATCAGGACTAGAAATGAGGAAAATTAATTAGAAGAGGGAACAGACCTTGAGCGGGAATAAGGAACTCAAATGCTGCGTGTGAACAGCAAAATAAACCACAGGAGGACAGAAAAATCATCATCATCTTCCAGTTTTCATTATGCAGGTGATGGCTGCAACTTAAAATAGTTATTAATGTTTTATTATGCAGATCATTGCTTTTTAGTGAAGGAGATATTTGTTACTTCCACAAATCTATGATGCACACTTTCCTTCCAGGCTTTTTACAAGATCAAGTCATTTATACCCTGCACATTTCTCTACAAATCCTCATTTTTCCTTTACCAGTTATTTCCCCACTAACACACTGCAGAAAATTATAACAATTAATATTCACCACCTTCTTGGGGATTTCATCTTTTTTACTATTTCATCTTTTTATTGATGAATTAATTTTTATTTATTAATTGTGATTAATAACACAATTAAGCCCCCAACAATTTAAAGTTCTGTACTGGCTTCACATCCAACCCATTTATCCAAACTGAGAAAGCACAATCTTTCACTTTAAAATACATTTATTGTTTTTCATACAATACATATAATGTTTTTTTAGACAATACATATAATCCTCACTGCAGAGACAATTTTTTGCAGCACTATCTCAAACAAATCGATCTGAAGACAAGTACATTTTTAAAGTAAAAATAGTGAAAGCTTGGAAAAAACCCACTTCTCATCTAAAATTTTAGTTTAGGAGACTCCCGAGATCCAAACTTTGAGGGATTTTATCCCCTCCAGAGGAAAGATGCTCTGCACGAACTGCAGGTCTAGGGCGTCTCCAAGCCAGAGGGTGGTGCAGCCTGGCCTGGGATGATGTGCTGAGGTGGTCCATGACTTTACACCTCCCAGCCCTGCCCAAGGCTGGTACCCCTGGAGTCCAGCAGAACCTGCTTGGTTGCTCCCTCAAGCAATTCATCCACAAAGGGGTGGTGATGATCTGAGCTCAGGCTGGAGATAACGCTGCTTCTTAGCCTTTTGGAGGCTTTTTTAGCCTCAAAAAAACCAACGAGCATGTGAGCTGTGAGATGAGAGGAGCAAGCTCTGGTGGGAGGTGGTGGGAGCAGGTTAAGGGGACAATCTGGGCAGCAGCCACCCAGGGCTGTGTGAGCAGGTCCTGCCTGGAACGCTGTCCTAGCTCTACTCACACTAATTCTGAGGTGGCTGGTAAATGCTGTTTGCCACGCTCAGCACAAACACTCCTGTCATAGCGAACAATTAGCTCGGTTAAGGAAGGCTTCTCAGTCACCCACCTTCAGAGCTTTAAAAACAGCTCAGGAACCTCCTGGGAGGCAGAAAAATACCCCCCAGCTTGCTGAGAGCCACTGAGAAAGGAGAGCAGTGTTCTCTGCACACCTGCTGGCACCAAGGCTATTTTTGAAGCTGTAAGTTAGTTCTGTAACTTAACTCTTTTGCTTCCAAATGCGTTCAGCAGTAAAGTGTTCCCTAAGCTGTGCAAAACAACCTAAAAGGTAAGTTACCCAAGTTTTGTTAGATTTTTAGGTCATACTCACATATTAGTTAAAAAAAAAAAAAAGGGCAATAAAGAGAAATTTTTGCTTTAAAATATAGTTTCAGTTTTTATTACAGATTATCAGAAGCTGTGTAGGAAACTTCACCTCATTTCCCAGAAGCAGCTTAACTGGTACAGTTCTGCTGGGCCACACTGAGCACCTTGGGCTTTAATTTGAAACATACAAAGGCTGAGGGATGAGACAGAATTATTCCCGAGTGTGTACAGAGTACCTGTTGTGCAACTGAACAATACAAAGAGAAACAAGAAAACCCTCGAAACCAGGAAGGACAAATGATTTCAGACAGCTTCTGAGTTACCCTGTTGGCAGAGGACATCCAAACAGGCAGGTTGGCACAGTGGCCAGGAGAGGGTTTGCATTTCCTTCAGTTTGTTTGCTCAGGAGAAAAGACTATTTTTATTTTTTCACTTGAGTTCTGTGCAGGAGAAGAGGACCTTGAGTTGCCACGAGCACTCAGGGATGGAGAAACTCGAGAGACAAGTGTCCATGTGGCCGGTGTTGTTGCTCTCCAAGTCACCCACCCTCCGTGTCACCAGCCCAGCAGCTGAGGGAGCACAGCTGTGGGCAGGCACCTGGTAAAGCTGAGCTGTAATTAAGAGTGTCAACGTCACTAATACGCTTGAAAAAACAAACTGAAACCAACCCCAAAACTCTGGTTCTTACCTGCTCCTGCTCTCTTCTACGTGGCTCCTCTGCTCCATGTGCACTCACCACAGACACACCAACCCCTGCCTCACCACAACGTGGAACTGGGACCAGCAAAGGGTGGACGCAGCTCAAGTGAGGTGTCCTCAGAGAAGACCACAAGGCCATCTCCACATGCTGGCTTTGGTTTCACAAAGGAGTAGCACCAAAACCTTCTGGAGTCTTTTATGTGTCTTCATCACACCCAAGGGACCAAACTTAGGAATATGATCAAGATCGTGGGTGATCCAGCCCCTGCTCTGGGTTTTCATGCAGTCTGCAAAGTCCAGCTTGGCCATCACCTACTTGTCTGAGCCCAAACTAGCTACCTAAATGTGGAACCTGGTTTTACTAGAGCCCCTGGGGTCATCTCACCCTCCAGCATCTGCCTGCCCCCTGCAAACTGTCCATGGTTTTAAGGAAAAAATCCATCACAGTTCCAGGGCAATCCATTAAATCCACTGGTTGGTAATGGTCAGGGCTGCACCACCAGCCAGGCACCTATAACTGAGTGATGGTCCTGCCCAGAGCCCTGCCCCAGGGCTGCTGCCTGGGTGATGGATCAGCACCTACATCTCCATACCACCACTGCTCCCCTGATCGATGGCTCCTGGGGTGGCCCCGGACAGGACAAATGTGCCCAGGGGCCCAAGGAAGGTGTTATTGATTATTTTAGATGTTAATAAATATCATGGATATCCATGAGAAACAGCTCTGAAAGGGAGAAGAAATAATTAGCAGGCAAAGGAGAAGGAACTAGAGCTCTTCAGTCACTGAATAAGTTTGATTCAACAGGACCATCTTTGGGCTTTTTGGCTAAAGACCTCTATTTCCTAAAATCAACGAGGGACTGAACTCTCCCCATGGATTTGGAGCTGCTCTTGCAGACCACTCAGATGTTTTGGGGTGGCTTGAACCTGCAGCTCCTTTGCAATGTAGCACGTGAACAAAAATAAACCATCCCTGCTGAGATGTGTTTGCATGGGCTGAGCACATCCCTGCTCGACACCCCAGTGCCACCCAAATAACACCTGAGTGACATCAGAGAGCACCTAGCAAAGCATCACTATGGGTCTTCCTGACCAACCTGTTTATTGGGATTGTTACACGTTTGTGCTTTTCATCTTCTCAACCATTAATTAAGCCTTGAAGTGCAGCAGGAGCCAGGGAAGGTTGTACCTCCAGTGCTGCAGAGAGGCACAGGGGGAAGAGGGCGGTGCCAGACACCTTCAGAGGCTTCCCAGCCTCTGGATCCTGCCTCCCCCAGCCTGCAAGTTGGGTCTCCCAATTCCCTGCCAATTCCCCTTCGTTAGTAAGTTTAGCAGGTTGTCCAGAGAGGTGATTGATGCCCCATCCCTGGAACCATTGCAGGTGAGGTTGGCCAGGGCTCTGAGCAACCTGCTTTAGTTGCAGATGCCCCTGCTCAGTGCAGGGGGCTGGATGAGATGACCTTGAAAGGTCCCTTCCCTCCCAAACCAGTCCATGATCCTGTAAGTTTCCCCCTAAGGACCTGCCCTGGGCCCACCATTGCTCAGCAGCACACAAGACTCCCAGTCCCACCACCACTTACCCCACAAAGGAGCCCATCCTCTGGGCATGATGCTCTCCCTGGGTCATGATCCCAACTTCAAGCAAGATCTCCTCTGTAGAAGCTTTTCCTTTGATCCTCTCCCAAAATGACACCAGGGAGGGATCTCGTGGTCACAAGGAGGGATCACGTTGCTGACATCTCCCCTTCCTCCGGGGAATCCGCTGGCACGACATGGACTAGTTATCTTGCCACCACTGCTTGGCACCACCTCTGAATCTCCTCCCTGCTCTCGGGGTGGAGAAGCCAGGGGTGACCTTGCTGCTTAATGAATCTCGAGTCACTAATTACTCTGCTGAGTGAAAGAAAAGACAAAAGCAACTCACCATTGCCACCTTGTGAGGGAAGGAGCCTGGCACCTCTCAGTGATGGCAGCAGCATCAAACGGCTCTGGGGTCCCAGAGGATGGTGGCCCACGGCCAGGCAGAGGTGTTGGCACTTCCAGAGCAATCGTGAAACGATGCAAAATACCCGTTCTCCCTCAGTTTGGAGCCTGCACTCTCAAGCAGCCCCTTGGCAGCCTCCTGGAGGGACAGGGTCACTGCTACACCCATGGCAGAGGTGGAGGCAGCAGAGGAAGGATGGAGCTGTGCCACCACCACACCAGCTCCTGTGGCACTGGTGCCTGCACTGGAACACATGGCAGCTCTTCCCATCACCTCATTTTTACTGGGAAGGACTTTTGCCACTGCCCAGAGCCAAGTTTGGGGAGCACCAGGCAGGCCCTGGGGGAGATGGTGCCCATCCACCCCCTCCTGCAGCTGCCATGCCTATCTTGGACCAGGCTGGCAGGAGAGGAGCCAGGCACTCTCACCCAAACAGGCTGATGCTACTCAAGCAGATAAATGTACCCCAAAACACCCCATCAGCCACCCCCACTGCTGGAAGTGCCATCAGCAGGCTCCAGAGTCATCGTGGCAAAGCAGGAGCAGTTCATGGAGATGGAGCTGGGGGGTCTGGAGACTCCCAAACCCGGGCAGAATTTCTACAGCAGAAGCGAGGGGAGGTGACACTGCTTTTTTAAAAAAAATAAATTATTATTTTCAAAAAGAAATCGCACGTTCCTGCCCCATCCCGGTCCCCGCCTGCCACTAGAGGTCATTTTAGCACCGGGAGAGGCACCGGCGGCGGAGCCGGGACCGGGGGCTCGGAGGTCCCGGTGCCCTTGTGGGGATAAGTGTGTCCCCATCGAAGCTCATCAGCCCCTTCTGCTCCCAGGTCCTTGCCTCAGACCTTTCCTGCCCCCTTTGTGCAGCCTCTTGGCCACCTCCACCCACGCACATCAAAGCAACCCCAGCTTCCCTCCCCGTTCTTAGTTTCATAATACATTTTAGAGCAGAGTTAATTAGAGGGATCAAAGGCCCTGTCTCTCTAGCCTCTGGAGCCCTCCCTTCCCAGCCCTGGCTGGATGCTCACAGCAGCTACCATGAGATACAGACCCAAGCGTGAGGAGCTGGAGAGCTGGGACGGAGCACTCTGCTCTGCAGCCCCCTGCGTGACTGTGCTAATCACTGAGGAGATGCTGCTGAGGTTGTGGAAGCGGCTGCTGATGGGATGGGTGGTTGCCTTTATCCCTTGGATGCTGCCTTTCTTTGAGTCATCTCAGTTCTGAGTCACCAGCAGTTAATCCCTGGGAGATAAGGGCCTCATCCAGCTCCTTCTGCACAGGTGCTTTTCTCCCTGTGCTTACACTTCAAAAAAGGGAATAAATAGGAGTGAGCTGAGGTCCTGGTGGGATCACTGCAGGACACACCAGCACTTGTGTCACCTTGTGCAGCCAGCAGAGCCACAGCCAGGGCTCTTGGACACTGCTCAGCGAGCTGGGGGGCTCCTGCCCACCCTGAAATGCTGCTTGTGTGAGGTGATCCTTCAGAAATCCCTGCCTGTCTCTGCTCCCCCCAGTCTGCACCACCAGAAGCAGGACCACACCACCCTCAGGAAGGGCAAGCTAAAACTGAGCATTATTTGTAGCCTTCATTTTAAAACCTTCTATGCATCTTGTGGTAAATTGTACCCAGATTCACTTCACCCAGTAAAACGTGTGTTTTTTTTCCAGCTTCAATCTGTCCCACTCTGTGCCACCCGTTATCAAACCCTTCCACCCACCAGTACCTGGAGACCGTGGCCAAGTGATCCTTTAACCCCTCTTGAACAGGACACACAGGCTCACCTCTGTAATCCTTCCTTTGCAGACCTCGAGCTGCTCCCGTAGCTCCTGCTGGGACTCTGCAGTTCCTTAACACCTTGCTGGGAGTGCAGACACCAGCACTGCCATGGGACATTACTGGTCACGCTGGTGCTGTGCAGAGAGTTCACGGGGTCCCCCCATTCCTGGACATCTTCCCCCTTACCCAGCTCCTCTCTCCTGGGCTCATATCCTCACCCCTGTGCTGCATCAACCACAGGCACAGCCCCCGTGCAGGTTCAGGGGGCACTGACCCCTGGAAAACACTTTGGTTCCCTCTTTTTTTTTGCATTTTTGGTCCCTGCAGTTACACACGAAGCACTTACTGTCCCCAGGAGAAGCACCTCTCTGCCCAGTCTCACTCCAGACCCAGATGCAGGAGAAAAGGCTGCTGCAAGGAGGCACATCAGAGCATCAGGCTGCTTGATCTGACCCTGGCGATGCTGCTCTGCCCATTCCCAGCCCTTCCCACCAGGCTGGAGGGTGGGAATTCCCCCCTTGCTGGGGCTGTCCTGCAATGGGCTCCTGGAGCTCAGCTGGGCTGCGTTTGCATTGGCCTCACCCATCTCTCAGGGCTGATTTTCTCCTCCTGTGTCACTCTCTGCCATCCAGGGAGTGGGAGCCACATTTGTATGCAGAGTTTAAGAGCTGCTGGGCAATTAAATTGAATTCTAATTATTGTATATCGCACATTAGCAATTTCTACCATGCTAATATTAATTGCTAACAAGGCGATAAGACGTATCAGGCAGTCGTGATGGAGCAAACGTTTGCTTGCTTGGGAGAGAGAGATCTGTGGCTGCAGAGTGTGGAGTGAGGTGGAGAAATTGCAGCAGATGTGGATATCCAGGAGCTGGAGGCAATGCCAGGGCTTGGCCTCAGCCTTCCCAGGGCTGCAGTTCAAAGCAGGATGAAATTTCCAGGTCTCAGGCTTGGCTTCCTCATGGAACAGGAACATTTGCAAGGTCACACTCTATGCAACCGCAGCCTGGCTCTGCTGAGGATCTGCACGGGCTCTCCTCCCTGTCTCAGGGTGTTTGAGGGCATCTCCTTGCATTTATGGAAAGTTCAGTCAAAGAAGTCAATGACTGGTTCCCTAATCCCTGACCAGAGCTGCTTTCCTGAGCTCCCACAGACATGTTCCTCCAGACAGTGGCAGGAGGGGTATGGGGCAGGAGACCAAGATCTTTGTCCCAGTGCCATCATGCCTGTCACATCTGAGGCAGTCACTGTAGTGACCTTCACCTCTGCCAGGGTGGTATCACAATTAAAATGCCACCGGTGGCTGTGGGGATGGACAGACTGGAGGCTGTGGGGATGGACATGCCTGCCCAGCTCCAGCTGAGCCATGGGGAGGCTGTTCTGGTTCAGCAGGAGCTACTCTGAGCTTGCCAGAGATGCTCTGGCAGGCTCCAGGCTGCTGAAAGTCCTCACCCTGCCACAGCCAACACGCTGAACAACCTCACATCACACGGGGAAACCAAAGAGATCAAAGCCCAGGCAGCTGGAGCAGCCTCTGAGGATGAGAGCATCCCTTTGGAGAGCTCCTCAAGGACAGGATGAGCCCCAGCAGCTGTGAAATGAACCCAAACAGAAGCCTGGAAAGGGCCTGTGGGAACAGAAAGCTTGGGAGGAAACCCTCCCCAAGGAGATGGGGCTGCTGCTGGTCCCTCAGTGCCATGGGCAGCTCCAGAGCTGGGCTTGTGGGGGCTTCAGGGGGGGAATCCAGCCAGCCAGGAGTGTGGGGATGTTCCCATGTCCGGGGTGGCATCTGAAATAAAATCCTCAGCTTGTCTCTCTGCCAGGAGGCAATTGGAGAGGGCAACAGCACATGTGAGGAGCTGGGAGGGCAGGAGAAGGACACGGGCTCCTCTGAGCATCCCCCACATCACTCGCCCTCCTGCCTCGGGCTGTGGGCAGCTCTCCGGGGGGACCTGCCTGGAGCAAGCTCTGTTCACCTGGAACAATAATGATTTAACATTAGTTCCCTTGCAATGAGGTAATTTTGTCCCAAGGGTTATTTATCTGTCTATTGAGAAAAAAAAAAAAGCAGCCGTGTGTGAGTCAGGCAGTCTGCACTACACACCCGTGATAAATTACATTTGGACATATGCTAAATGACATTTACCAATAAATTTATGCAGATTTCTCCTGTAATCCTTCTCCTCCATCAGAAGTAGTAATACTTTCTCTCATGCAAATGCAGCACCACAGCCTCAACACATCAAACGAGAGCTGTCCTGGATGGCTGAGAACTCCACATGATAATCTTCGTTGTGCTCATGAATAGTCATTTCCTAGAGATGATTACTTGACAATGCCCTGGCAGAGCCTGACAGCCCCTCCTGAGCCTCCGTCGAGGTCCAGCTGTTCCAGCTGCCCAGGTCCAGCAGCTCAGCCCAACCTTGCAATCACATTTCATGCTCATTGCCCTCCTTGCTTCACGCATTACTTGGGTAGCATAAGGTTTAATGGGCTCCAAGAACGAGCCTGGAGAGGAGCAGAGCAGCACAGCAGCCTGGCCATGGCTGACCTCTGCTCTCCATCCAGCCTTGGGTGCAGCCCCAGCCACCAGAACCTCCTCTCACAAGCCCAGCCCAGTTTGCCAGGCTCTGGGATCACACAGTAACTAAGACTGGGAGGGTCCAACAGCCACCTCAAACCATAACCGTGGCACCCATCCATGTTCTTGATCAAACAGTGCTCAGGGAGATGTTGAGATGAAGGTTGGACTTGATGATCCCAGAGGTCTCTTCCAACCTATGAACTTTTTCTGAAGGCCCTGTAAATGCAGCAGCTTCTTCAGCTTCTAATTCAATAGTGTGATACAAGGAAAGGTTCCTGGTCTCCAGTTCCTGCTCAGAGCTGCTCTTCTGGAGAGGGCAGGAGAAAAAGGTCAAGGCACTGGACAAGGTCTGGAGCTCAATGACATCTCAGGCATCCAGGGCTGAACGTGGTTACCCTGCAAAGCTACAGGGTGTCTGCAGGTTGGACAGCCCAGCACCACAGTGAGGAGCAGGGGGTGCTGGGGGTGCAGAGCCCTTTGCCACGTCTTATCAGTGGGGTTTGTATTTTTAATCATTTTTAGAGCTGATTCCACCCTGAGCTGTGGTGATCTCAGCTAATGAGCCGCCCGTCACTCCCTGGCTCGGCAGAAAAAGTCATCTTGCTGGAGTTGTGGTTTTTCCTCCTTGCATCCCAAACACAGACATTGTGGAAATAAATGATTCCTTTTCACAGTCGTTTAATATAATTTTCCCTGTGCTGGGCTTTATGAGATGCTGCAGCTCATTAAAATAATGATCAGACAGAGGAATAGGACACAGGCGATGAGCAGCAGCTGCAGCACGTCCTGAGCTCACCACGTTGCTTGTGCAGAGAGACTCCAGCTCTCCTGCTGCTTGTCCTGGGTGAGTGGGACACTGGGGTGGGCTCTGAGGTGTCCCCATGTCTGTGAGAACTTGTGCAGGGCCAGCCCTAACTCCTCCATCCCATGGCTCATCCTCTGCCTTGAGGTAATTAGCAGATCACTTGGCTCTTGTAGAGTCAAAGAATGGAGCAAGCTGCTGGTCTGTAGTTCTGGTGGTGGAAAGAACCACGGCACTCATATTTCTTTGGTCTCCTCCTCTTGTTTCAAACTGTTTTTTGTTGAGGAGCTCAGGGACCCTCCAGCAGCAGAGGTGTGCCCATACCTGGGGAAAGGGAACCCCTGGAATGAACCCACCAGCACCACCCAGGCTGCAGCCCTGCAGTGAGGGGCACCTCCCTCAGGCAATAGCCATTAATTAGGGCCACAAAGATGCAGCTCATTATTATCCAAAGATGTTTGGAACCAGTATCTGCTGCCAGGATGGCTTCAGCAGCACCACGGGGTGGGTGCTGTCATAGGTGCTGAGCCTTCATCCATGGCTGAGCCAGGCTGGGGAGCTCCTCCTGGACCTCTCTGCATCCCCACCGCTCCCAGGGCTGGGTTGTTGCAGCCTCTTGATCTCTGCCAGTTTGGTCTCCACGTGGGAAGGCAAATTGCTCTCGTTGCAGAGGTTGTAACCACAATCGATAGAGGCTTCCAGCCTGGTGGCTTCTCATTGCTCTGCATCATCTCAGCCCGACCCTGGTGTCCTGGGAAGCCTCTGCCGTGCCCCGTGGGTGCTCCTGGGTCACACTGAGGGGAGCAGGGCAATGCTCAGCAGAACTCAGCTACTGCCAGTCAAGGTGGGCACCAGGGAGGCTCTGCCCTCCCTCAACAAGCACATTTTGTCAGCAGAGCCAGCACAAGAGTCAATCTTCCCAAATTTGCCTTTTCCACTGGATACACCCAGTCTGGGAAATGAATCTGATGCTTTAGGAGCGAGGAAGGTGGTGACATGACAGGATTTACAGAAAGCATCCTCCCTGCCCATTGCAGGCTCCTGCTGCTCTGCACAGCTCCCTGCCCACTCACCACCCTGCTTTGGGGTCCCTGTATCACTGCTGGCACTGCCGTGGCACATCCCAACTTGTTCTGGCATCGGGAGGTCTCAGGGCAGCTCCAGCGTCCCAGCAGGTTCCTGTGGTGAGGAATGGGGAGAAAAGCAGTTGAAGGGACAGTCTGGGAGCTGGCGGCAGCACCCCAGGGATGGGCAGGGTGGCCACAGCCCTGCCAGGGGCACTCACTCCTTCTTCCCTTCCTAGGCTAAGAAAAACTGCCCCAAAGGTGCTTTTTCAAGCCCAGCAGCACAGGCTGCAGATCCAACTTGCTGCTCAAAGTCTGTCCCCGTTTGTAGGAGAGCCAGGACTTCTCCCTTCCTCACTGTCTGAAAAGCTCCCCCTTTACAAAACACATTTCATCCTCCTTTTAGGACGTTTAACCAGAACCAGCAGAGATCCTGCACCCCCCTGGCAGCTGCACTGAGGGTTGGCAGCTTGGCTTGGGGCTGGGAAACACTTAAAGACCTCACCATAGCAAGACGAAGGGTTCCTGCAGGGTTTCCGTGATCTGAGAGGTTAAAAGGCACTTGAACTGTGAGGTGAGAGCCTCTGGGATGCTCTGAGAGCACTTTATAGCTTCTCCAATGCCTAGAGCCAGCTCGGCTTCTATTTATTTATCTTGTTATCACTGGGAAATAAATATGAAGATGATTTAAAATTCAGACCCTTGCTTCAGACCTCCCCATCGCAGGACGAGCCACAAAGCACAAGTGGGTTCAGGGGCTGTGATTTTACAGCTTCCCAAGGCAGGAGATAATTTCATGGCCAGGTCTGTGATAACCCCCATGCCCTGAGCACCCGCAGGGCAATGGGGAAGCCAAGAGCAAAGCTCAACAGCAGCAAGAGCAGAATGAAAAGGAAAAAAGAGCAACAACAAAGAGGAAAAAAAGCCCTGTGGAAGCAGCAAGGCTGATTCCAGCACGGGCAGCAGCTCTGCAGTGAGGCTGCGGAGGAGCGGAGCTGGTGCAAATCAAAGCAGCCCTCGGAGCTCTTTGAACTGGCCAGGTTCACAGCTCTGGAGCTCAGCCAAGCCCGGCTCTCCTGGGAGCTGGGATGAGCACCGACCTGGCTGCACTAGCCCTGAACAGCTCCCACGGCTGATTTAGTGCTGCTCTTGCAAGAAGAAACCATCCCCAGCATCCCCACAGCGTCCATGGTGTGGGTACCTCCCTTGAGGGCAGCTCCAGGGGCACCTCACCTCTGGAGAAGCTTTTGGAGACATCCCCAGACCCACATCGACAACAGGGTTGAGCCGGGACACATCCCAGCATCATAGAATTGTCAGGATTGGAAGGGACCTCAAAGATCATCTAGTTCCATCCCCCCTGCCATGGGCAGGGACATCTCCTCCTAGACCAGGTTGCTCCAAGTCCCATCCAGCCTGGCCTTCAAAATTCCCAGGGATGTGGCTTCCACCATCCTGTTAGTGACGGGTTATTCCTTCCTCCTGCAGCATCTATAGAAGCCCAGACCACCTTGGCCACCCACAACCTGCTCTGACATGCTGGGACATGGTTCCTCACTGTCCCACCACCATCCCAGGTCCCCAGCACTGCCCAGCTGGCACCTATCCAGTGACAACTGAACCCCTGCTACTGCCACCTCCAAAAAGGAAGTTTCTAAAGATGCAGGCTCTGAATTCTTGGCCTTTGTATAAACATTTTAATTACAAGTTTCCGGAACTTCTTTCCTAAGATAAACACATTTTAATTGCAAATTGCCTCTGCTGCCTTTACCCATCCCCTAATACTGTGAGCAGCTGCTGTTTTTAATGTTTAATGAAATTGTCTTGGCTGGGCTGCAGAAGCAACACCATGCAGGGGGTGGGTTCTTCCACTGGGTGAGCCCTGGTGACAGTGTGGGGTGGAGGAGAGGGGCAGCTCCTTCAGCCCATGGAGCCTCCCATAGCTGGGGAGGGACCCTGGCAGAAGACACCCAGCTCTTAGTCTGGGTACCACAGCATCACAGCCCATGGATGGAGGCACCACGGGGGTGGGACAGGGGACATCAGTGTGGTCAGAGCGATGGACAGCAAAGCACAGGAGGAAGGCGAAGCTTTTTCAGGGCTGCCCAGGCAGGGAGGACTCTGACAGCAATAAAAAATAATTAGCTGGCTGCATATTGCTGACAAGGGGCAGGAGAATAGAGGCTAATTAAGACTGGGAAGCAAAAGAAAATCACTTACCTGCTTTAGTTCCAGGCTGCACAAGAGAAAAAGCTCCCCAACAAAAAAGAAAGGAAGGTAAAAAAAAAAAAAGGCTGCAGGTTTAAATATTTGCTATTTACTTGGAGGCTAGAAAAGGCTCGTTAGCCTTTTCAATTACTTTGGCTGGTTTGCTGCTAGGTTAACTGGCTTGAAATGCCCCATGAAGATCTATGATGCGTTTAAAGAAGCTCTGAAAAGAGACTGGGGAGAGAAGCTCCTCATCCATCCTGGCCAGGGCTGGTGCTGCTCATTGTCCTCCTGCCTCCTCCCTGGTTTTATAGGTGCCAACAGGGACCCTTCACCTGTTGCTAATTTCTCAATTTTCTTCTTTGCTGGGTTAAACAGGCACCTTCTGCTCAGCCATGGCTCTGGTACCGTGGTGCTTAGAGCTCACCTGGGATGAGGAGTGTGCCTGAGGGATGCAGGATGCAATAAACTTGATTCCACCCCAGCCCATGGTATGGAACAAGGTCCCACAGCCCAGCTGGGACTGCTTGTGCTGATCCCCTCCCCTCCATGGTGCAGCTGCAGTGAATTCTGCCCTGATCACCCCCACACCATGATGCCACCGAGCTATGGGCTCCTTGGAGAGCCTCTTGTGGTGCCAGGGCTGGTGGTGGTGCAGGGACGGATTGGGGTCACCTGTATGGTGGCCTTAGGGCAGGTTTGTGCTTTGGCTGCTTGGACATCCCACCCATCCCCAGAGCTCCCCCAGGCTGTGGGATCACTGCCCAGCTGCAGGATTTATACCTGAGTGCTGGGATCTCCTGCCAGGTTCCATTACCACATGTGCTCATTTTAAGGCTGGTAACAACCCACAGAGGCCACGGTTGATATCAATATGCATTGGAGGTTGTGGAGTCTCCTTCTCTGGAGAGATTCCAAAGGTGCCTGGACAGCTCTGGGCGAGCTGCTGGAGCAGAGGGGTTGGATGAGATGATCTCCAGAGGTCCCTTCCAACCCCACCACTGTGATTCTGTGACTCACAGGGAGCTCAGCTCAGCCCATCAGCGCAGGGCTGGTTCCAGCTCAGCCCATCAGCGCAGGGCTGGTTCCAGCTCAGCCCATCAGAGCAGGGCTGGTTCCAGCTCAGCCCATCAGCGCAGGGCTGGTCCCAGCTCTCCCCAAGGACATGTGGCCAGTCCCTGCCTCTCTCCAGCTGCTCACGTCCCAGGGGATCTCACGTAGGAAACCAGCCGAGCGCTCCCACCTCTCTGCTCAGAAGGCGGTCTCAGCGTGCTGCCTTTTTTCCTTTTGTTTTTTTTCCCCCCCCTTTCTCTCTTCAAATCTTCCTTTGAAACCAAAACTTCCTGCAGTTTGAAATGGACAATCAGGGCACTCCGGCAGCTGCAGCCCGAGAGCTTCAGCTCTTGGCAGGAGGATCAGAACCACAAAACTCTTTCTTTGAGGCAGATTATGCATTCATCTCGCTCATTTGAAAGAAAATATGATTTGCAATTTAACTTTCCATAATGAGCTCCTGCTATTATACCGTTTCCATAATGGCTGGTTTCATTGGAACAGATTGTTGGTGCACATGGTTTACAAAACATTTTCAATGCAAGCCCCGTTTTTTCTTATTTTAAATAGCAACAGCTGCTAAGCATGATAATTATTGTATTTCATCAAAATAAACTCACCGAGTTGCTCCTTAATGCTACTCCTTGCAGTTTTCCAACGGACCTACAGGTTAGTAAAGCAGCTGAGACTTTAGGTCTCCAAAGAACGGGCAGCACCACGGACATGACCTTGGCACCTGAAGGGTTGGGGTGGGCAGGAGCCACATCATGTCATTCTTGTCATTCTTGTCCTTCCTTGCACCTACAGCTCAGTCCGTGGATGCTCCAGGCTGATGGTGCTGAGCCTGGTGCCAGGAGGCTGCTGAACCAAGAGACCGTCCAAGGCTTGTAATGAGAAACCCCCCAAAAGATGGAAAGGGAGGACAGGTTGTGCAACCCTGGCACTATTTGTCACCAGCCTTGTCCAGCACTGGGCAGGGTAGAGCAAGCCCAGAGTAATTTATATCCTTGGCAGGCTCCTTTGGATCAGCGAGAGGAACCAGCTCATCAAGAAAAAGGGAAGACTCTGACTTTAAAAAAAATCTCAGCTGGCATCTCAGCAAGGTGGCACCTCAGAGAAGTGGCACATTCAGAGGGTCCCATAAATCTGCTGCCTCTGGTGCAGTCTGGGGACCTGTCACCAGGGCCACCAGCACCAGCAGCTCCAGTGCATCATCACTGCCCTGCAGCATCACTTCTGCTGGGCTCCTGGCAGGGCTTGGCAGGTCCCCACTGGTGGACATCAGATGATACATGGCCAGGATGTTTTTCTGCACACCCATGTTGGTGGGACCTCAGGGGCTGGCGCTTTATTTGGGGCTGTTTCCTGAAAGATTTGACCTCCTGAAAGCCTCCAAGACCATGAAGAAGCTGCACAAGGTCTGGCAGCTCACCTGGGGGTAGGCAATGAGAACCAGCAATAATTAACTCCTAATTGCACTTACCTGCATCGCTCTTTCCATGGCTTTCCCCATGGGAAGCATCATGGGGGATTCCCCTGGCTCCGGGGCAGCTCCAGAGATGCAGGCACAAAGCATCCATCCCCCACCCTCCTAAACACCCCCAGCTCACAACCACCTTCTCTAACACACACTGGGGTGGGCCAAAGGGGCTTTTCTGCACTGGTGACTAGAGGGAGGTCAATGACAGAGGGACAGGAGTTTATTAGCTAAGAGACTCTGCTGTGCAAGCAGGTGCAAGCCTCATTTATTGAGAATTTTGTGGGGAATTTTTAAGAGCTGGGTTTAGTGGCCATGGCAGCTGAAGAGCTCTGGGTGTGCAGGCACTCAGGGAGGATGATAAGGATGCTGGAGAAGCTATTCCAGCCCCTGAGTGAAAGGCTGCCCTTTAAAGCATCTCAGTGTTTGGATTTGGATGACATACAGCAACGGCTCCACAGAAGCCATTACTGTCCATCAAGTAAATAATAAACAGGGGATATGAATTGCCCGGACTTACCTGGGCTCTCCTGAGCGATTGCAAACAGTAAAAAACCTGCCAACAAATCACAGGGGGAAAAGGCAAAGGAGAACGGGGAGGAAGGAACAGGCAGGGAGGAGCTGCTCTGCAGGAGAGGGGCTGGGGGAGCTTCCCTGCAGCAAACCATCTTTATCCTGGTGTAGATCTGGATTTGGGGGAAAAAAAGGGTGAAAAACCCCTGATCTGCTGCAGCCACAGAGGGATGGTCTTTGTTTTGTCCGTCCAGTGAGATCGTTCCAAGGGCAGTGACTAAATTACCCAAAGTCTTTACTCCAGCCAGATGAGCCTATGAGGTTCTGCTCTTTTTGCAGCATTTACAGTGATCTCACCATGATCTAAAGCTGCATGAAGGGAGTGTAGGATTAATAGAGAGCTCTGCAGCACCCCGAGGTCAAGCAAGTGGAGGGATGGGATCATTTGTGTGAGGCTGGTGTTGATCTCTTCTCCTAAGTAATTAATGACAGGACAAGAGGGAACGGCCTCAAGTTGCACCAGGGGAGGTTTAGATTGGACATCAGGAAGAAGTTCTTTACTGGCAGAGTGGTCAGGGACTGGACCAGGCTGCCCGGGGAGGTGGTGGAGTCACCATCCCTGGAGGGGTTCACAAATGAGTCAATGTGGAGCTTCAGGACATGGTCTAGGGGTCAGGGAGATGTTGGACTTAATGATCCTGGAGGTCTTTTCCAATCTTAATGATTCTATGAGGATCTGCTGGGATTTGGAGAAGGGGGAGTGGGTACATCACCACCTGGGCTGCTGTGCCCATGCTGGTGGCCACGGGCATTGGCACAGGGAACACTGGGGAACGCTGCCGGGAGCCCCGTGATGCCAACGGGCTATCTTCGTGTTTATCAAAGGCTGCTGGAGAGAAAACAAGCTAATGGGGCATTTGCTGATTCAATTGGCTGAATTTGAACAAATCTTTTTAATCTCCCTCCCCGGAGGATTGGAAAGGTCAGGAAATAGGCAGAATGTGCACTTTCAGGTATTGAAATTAAACTTGTTAAGAAATCCATATTGATTTGCACTTCTCTGAAAAATATTGAAGCCTCCAGATTTAGCCTGGGTATTGATTTTCTCTTCCAGGGGAAAGACATCGGCACGAAGGGGAGACATTACCCGGGGAGTAAACACCTTCAATCACCGGCTGCCACCTCTCCCTGTGCAAACAAAGGGCCCTGCTTGGCTGGGGGGGCTCAGACCCACCCCACCACTGCACACGAGGCTGCCTGGGTGGTTCTAGAGCTGCAGCCACCCAGGGATGTGGAGCTGCCACCTCCCAGCCTGTGCTGTCCTCACCACCACTCCCTCCCCTGTCCCCAAACTGGGGTTTGACACTTTGCCTGGCCCGGCCACGTGCCATGGTTGGAAAAGACCTTTAAGATCATCAAGTCCAACCATTCCCCCATCCCTGCCAGGGCACCACTAACCCCTGGCCCTCAGCACCACATCTCCATGCCTTGGAAACCCCTCCAGGGATGGGGACTCCACCCCTGCCCTGCCCAGCCTGGCACAGCCCTTCACAACCTGACCATCAACAAATTGTTCCTCAGCTCCAACCTAAACCTCCCCTGGCACAACCTGAGGCCATTTTCTCTTCTCCTGTCACTTGTTCCTTGGGAGGAGAGCCCGACCCCACCTGGCTCCAACCTCCTCTCAGGGAGTTGTGCAGAGCCAGAAGGGCTCCCCTGAGCATCCTTTGCTCCAGGCTCACTCCCCCAGCTCCCTCAGGCTCTCCACTGGGGCTCTGCTGCTGCTGTCACAGGATTTCATTAAGAAATGACCCTGTTCACACGCTTCCCTCTGCCTGGTAGAGACAAACCAAGTTCTGTACCTGCAGCAGTCGATGACTCAGCCAGAGCCCACTTGCTGGAGATTTAATTCAGAAAAAAACCCAACCATTTTTCTTTTATGCCACAAAGTGTGGATGTGCGTGAAACCGAGAGGCTGGTGCTGCCTCTGCAGCTGGGCTGGGCTGGTGATGCAGCCCCAGCAGCAGCCAGAGCAGGGCTCCCACCACAGCCCCATAACCTGTCCTGGGTGGGCACTGCTGTGGCCAACACCACCAGTGTGGGGGTTGATAAATGGGAGGTCTCGGTGTGGTTTCCACCATCGGAGTCTCTAATGACCTGCCTAAAAGCTCTGCCTCCATCCCAGCAGCCAGCCCATCGTGCTTCCCCTCCGAGCATCCCTCTTGTTCCCAGCTTCCCACTGGAGAAGCTGCAGGTCAGGGGCTCTGCCTGACCTCCTGGGCAAGACTGACAGATTAATTATTGGTAGCAATTTAATTTCAGATCTTTGTCAAGGGCAGCCAGAGCTCTGGGGGGTGTTAATAAAGCAAAGCCTGCCCTTGCTCAGCCGTGGTTTGTGGAAGGAGCAGGGTGGGAGCCCTGGCCAGAGCTGCAGCTCATCCATCCCCTGTTTTCCACTGCCCCACCTTTCACTACTTGGTTTTTAAGTATTTCCCTAAAACCAGAGTGCCACGCTTCCTCCACTGTTTTTAGTACATGCAATCAGCTACTACAGCAATTAAAAGGCCTAATTAGCATCTGAATTGGTCTTCTCGAACAAACCCCCTTTGCAATAGTAACAAATAAAGGGTAACATGGATGAAGAACCCACAGACCCCGGACCTGCCGAGGGCAGGCAGCCCTTGCTGGGCTGGTTGAGAGTCCAGGGGGGATTTCACTCTGGGTTTCCCCATTATTCCCAGGAAGGATTTTAGGATGTGCCCCATCCAGCTTTGGGTAGGAGACCGAAGGCTGCTCAAAACCCCCCACACCAGATGTTTCCCCCTGCAGAGAGCGTGAGGAAAGGAGAGCTCTGCTGGCCCCGGGTTACCTGCAGCTCCAACGAGCCCCCCGGGGCCTCTGCACGAATCCATCACCTCTGTCACAAGGTTAAATAAGATTTCAATTAAGTGACTCATCAAACCAGCTGCTCCAAAGCCACCACAAGCCCTGCTCCAGCATCCAAAGCCAAACCCCAGATGCACACGGATGCTTTGGCATTGACCAAGTGATCTCCACCCTGCCAGCCCCGGCCGTGGCACCACATGGGCACCTGGCACGTCCCCAGCAAGCATCTTGGAGGGGACAGGCACATGGTGACACCCAGAGCAAGCACGGTGGGAGAGATGCTCCCCAAGGAGGTTGTGCAGTTGGCTCCAAACTTGGTGTTTCCCTGGGAGAAGGGTCTGGCCACGGCTGCCCCCAGGGAAGGGACAGCACCACAACGAGGTGTCTTTAGGGGGAAACGGCTCCTGAGCCGTGCTCGCCCTGTTGGTGCCCAGTCTCAGGAGGTTCACCCCCACCCCACCACACAATCCGGAGTAGACAAAGGGCAGGAGAGCAGGGCAGGGGCTCCCCCAGCAGCTGGAGACCCTCAGCCATCCCACACAGCCATGGGAGCTACCACGAAACAGCCATGGGACACAGCCTGTGGTGTTCCAGCTGCCCACAGCAAGGTCAGTGCCACCTACTCAGCCGAGTAACTTGCCAAACTGGACGATTTTATTGTTCTTTTTCTCTCGGATCTCCCAGCCATTAATTAGAGACTCATCCACACACAGCCCAGCCACCAACCCAGCTTCTCCCTCCGTGCCACCAGCGTCGCCTGCTTGGCTGTGCCCGGACAGTCACTGGTGACTGCGTGTCTATTAATTTTAGGGAATTAATTCATTTTTCTTGCAACATTAGAGGTTAATTAAACGCTGGCTAATTGCTACCAGTCATTGGAGGAATTCTGCTCCTGAGTCCTTTTCATTGGCCTGAATGCACCAAAAGGAAGAAGAACAAAAAAAAAAAAAAAGGAAAGAAAGGAGGAAAGAAAGAAAGAAAGAAGCCCTTTCAAACCACAGAAAATTGCAAAAGGATGTTTCTTCCAACCCGACATGACAAAATTGAATTCCAAGCTATTTAATGCATGCACGAAACGCCACAGAGAAGCCCAGCCCGAGCACCCCATCCTCCACCAGAGGGGACGGGCTGTCCTACCACGAGCGCTCGCTCCGGCACCACCTCAGTGCTCCCAGACCCAGAATTCCAGGGAATTTCGCTTAAATGTAACTACCAGGGTAAGGATTCTCACAGACAGGGCTATCGCCAGCATTTCCATGGGACATACAGCTAAGGGAACACCGCGGGGATGAGCAACACGAACGATGGAGACCTCGGGAAGCCGCTCTCCCGGGGGGTGGTGGTGGTGGAAGCCCCCGCTCAGTCCGCAGGGACACCACGGCCAGGGTCCCAGCACAGCCCCCGTCCCCTCCCTGCCAAGGAGGGGGGACCGTGGGGGTCCCGGTCCCACCGTGGGCACAGCCCCAGTCCCATCATGGGCACAGGGGATCTGGTCCCACCGTGGGCGCAGGGGTCCCGGTCCCACCGTGGGCGCAGGGGCCTGGCCGGTGGCATTTTGGGAGCGAAGAGCCAGCCCTGCGGGTAGGGGCACGGGGAGCCATCTGAGTTTGTCCTTAAAAACGGGGTTTCACGGGTCACAGGGTCACGAGGAGGATGCCATGCAGCCGGACAGAAGCCCCCTGCCCGCCTCAGACCGGCGTGGTTCGTCTGTTGGCCGGGTTGTTGTGCAAAGACTCCTTGAACTCTTTGGGGATGGAGTTGTGGACCTGTAAAAAACCGTGGTCCCGCTCCGAGTTGAGCAGCGTCCCCATGGTGATCTTGGAGGGATCCCTGGAGAGGGTGAACATGGAGATGTCGGTGGAGGGGATGGTGCTGAACCCTTTGCTGACGGGCGAGAGGTCCCGGGAGCGGGGCTCGGTGGAGCGGGAGCTGGACCGCCGTCGGAAGCGGTAGCGGTAGGGGGGCAGGCGGGTGAAGGCCGTCTTCTTCAGCAGCTCCGAGTGGGACCTGGCGCGGATCTGGCGGTGCTTCTCGATGTACATGTGCACGGCGATCACCCCCACCATCTCCGCGATGATGAAGGACAGGGCGCCGAAGTAGAAGGACCAGCCGTAGGAGTAGCTCTTCTTGGAGTCGCTCTGCCCCGGGTCCCCCGCGTTGGCCGAGATGTAGACTATGATCCCGATGATGTTGCTGAGACCTGCAGGGGAGGAGGAGGAGGAGAGGGAAAGGGGTTTGTGTGAGCAGCAGGAGAGGATGGAGGGACACAGAGGACACTGGAGGAGCCCGGACCTTCTCCCACCCACCATGATGTGCCTGGCAGGTGGGGATGGTGCTGGTGGCCATGGCCACATCCCCACATCCCTTGGGACACCAACCCCTCTGCTGGCACACCATGGCCAAACCCCTTCCCAGACCTCTGCTGTCATCCCCAGCACACATCAATGTGTGCACACACCCAATATATACATATATTCACATATACTGGGGGGACAGGAGGAACAACCATTATTTTGTTTAGAAAAGGGACATTTCAAGAGCTGGTTTTGCCCTGCAGAGCTACAGGAGCCTGGCCAGTGCCATGGGTCATGGTGTGGATCCCTCCAGCACGAACCCCAGCTCTCCATGGCCCTGGGCGTGCAGGGAAGCAGGGATAGCTCCATCTCTTTTCATCTCTGGTGGGTCCAGAGGCCCCGTGTGGGATGCGGGTGGTTTTTGTGCTGCCAGCAGCACCGTGGGGTGGGAGCAGCTGATGTATTCCTGGATTTACTTAATGAATCGATTATGTTCTTTCTGTTGTTTTCTCATCTGCATCAGCAGCTCCCGCCAGCCGAAGGAGGGAGAGTAATTTGTCTCTTTGTGGGGAGAAGAAAAACAGAAAATAGAGCAGTTCCTTGAGACAAAGACATTGTCACACGATAATCAGGGAAGCGCTGGGGAGCAGGGCACAGGGAAATGAGTAATCCAGGAGGAACGACCTCTCCAGAGACACTGATTTTCCTTGGAGGGCTGTGGCAGCTCCTCTGCCTGGTCCTCACCTGGCCCAGGACCTGCTGCGTGGTGGTGATGGAGGGCAGACCCCCCAAGACCTGCCTTGGGTCCCTCCTGGGCTGCAGCATCTGCATGGAGACCGCTCAGGGAAGAGCAGGATGGGTGCTTGAAGTGCTGTCCACATCATGAGCACCTTCCAGAAACCTTTGCTGGTTTTTTTCCCTGCCAAGAGGATTTTTCTACCAGGATGGGACAGCTCATGAACCCCAGAATCCAGCAGTCCAGGAGGACACAACAGAGGCTATGAGGATGATTAAGGGACTGGAGCATCCCTCATATGAGGAAAAGCTGAGATCCCTGGGGCTGTTTAGCCTGGGGAAGAGAAGACTGAGAGGGGATCTGACCAATGCTGATCAATAGCTAAAGGGTGGGTGTCAGGAAGATGGAGCAATCAGCCCCTTTTCAATGGTGCCCAGGGACAGGACAAGGGGAAACAGGCACAAAACAGAACCCTGGAGGTTCCATCTGAGCAGGAGGAGAAACTTGTTTGGTGTGAGGGTGTTGGAGCCTGACCCAGGCTGCCCAGAGAGGTTGTGGAGTCTCCTCTGGAGAGATTCCAAAGGGGTCTGGATGTGATTCTGGGCACCTTGCTCTGGGTGAGCTGCTGGAGCAGGGGGGTTTGACCAGATCATCTCCAGAGCTCCCTTCCAACCCCACCAAGCTGGGATTCTGTGACCCACAACCCACATCCAGCTGCTCCATGTCCTTCCACATTTGTACACCACGAGAGCCACCCCCCTCCAGCTCCTACCTGCAGAGACGAAGAAGATGCCCGCGCTGAGGATGACGTTGTGTTTGCTCTTGTAGAACTCGCTGGCTGCCACGCACAGGCCCCCGAAGAACAGCAGCCCCACGCTGAGGATGGGGAAGATGCTGGATGCTCTCACTGCACCTGTGGGACAGGGGTTGGAGAAGGGTCAGCCCTGGCATCGCTCCTGGGGCATCCCCCGTGCCAGTGCCTGGAAAGCTTTGCTGCCAGGCCCGCTTGGTGGATGCTATGAGGGATGAGGAGACCCAGCATTGGTCCTCCCTGTGCATCCTCTGCTTATCCTTGAGCTCTCTCTGGAGCCCACCAGCTTAAACCCTGAATTTTGAGTGTTTTTCCTCCTAGGCTATTTCAAGGAATTATTTCTTCCAGGCTTGTCACACAGGCAGTCCCAGCAATTTATCTTCCCATTACCAAACACCACCCACGGGTTCTGGCTACTGACGTGACTCTGGAGCCTGGGGCTGCAGAACCCCCCCCGAGATGCCACCAGCCTGGCACTGCCAACCACAGGGTCAGCAACTCACCCCTTAAGTCTCCAAACCATTGTGGCTGCTTCCAAAGTCAAGAATTTATCAACTAACACACCTCGAGGCCAGCAAAAAGTGATGTAGGGGAGAAATATCAAAGTGAACGAAAATCCCAAGCCCTTGAGACCCTCCACATGATGCTCTGACCCCACACTGGGCTCCATCCCCAGCACATCAAAAGTTCAGCTTCCAAACTGGCAGCAAAGAGTAATTAATGCAGCAAATCACTACCTGCTGCACCCAAAATACACCCGTGCTCTGGTTTGGGCTCTCATCCTTCTGTGAGGGCCTTTATTAAAAGCACCGAGATACAGAGAAGCCCCATTAAAATGCCATTCTGGGGGCTTGAAAATAGACTTTTTATTTTAAATGTGGGAGGGGGTGGGAGACAAATTTAAACGCTAATCTATGAAAAACTGCAAACAGGTTCCATTAAAGACATTCCCTCCTGGGTGAGCAGAGCTGAAGGCTCCCTGCAGGGAAATGGGGAGATCAGAGCAACATCTGGATGAGCAGCAGCTGGAGCAGGAAGGAGGCATCAACTGGAACCCTGGAGGTTCCATCTGAGCAGGAGGAGAAACTTGTTTGGCGTGAGGGTGTTGGAGCCTGGCCCAGTTTGCCCAGAGAGGTTGTGGAGTCTCCTTCTCTGCAGAGATTCCAAAGGGGCCTGGATGTGATCCTGGTCCCCCTGCTCTGGGTGAGCTGCTGGAGCAGGGGGGTTGGACCAGATCATCTCCAGAGCTCCCTTCCAACCCCCCTGCCTCTTCTCTGCAGGGTCAGCCCCACCCCAGCATCAGGTCCCTCCAAGTAAAGACCCCACAGGGTTTTTTAGGCTCTGCTGGTCCCCCAAGACAGAGGAGGACCCACAAATGTGCAATTAACACCAAGGCTTTGGGCACTGGGACAGGGTGCCAGGGCACACATCACCAAGCCAAGGGAAAGACTCACGGAGGAGATACTCGGCCGTGTCCTGCTCATAATCCGCATCCTCGGGGAAGTGGTCGATTTTCTTGCACACTCCTCGGAAGGTTCCTGGGGAGACACAAGGCAGGAGAATTTCAATCCCCTCTGTGCTGGCAGGAGCTGCTCAGGGCTGCCAGGGGCTGCTCTGGCATCACTTGGCACGGGGCTGGCAGCGACCCCAAGCGCTGCCCTCGGTCCCTGGCTGCCCCTGCACCCTCCAAGCACTGCCAGTCCCCTCTCCTGGGGGATGTGCCAGCCAGGGACAGGCTCAAGGCAGGAGGAGCCCACCCGGTTGGCATCCCGCACGCCGCCAGGCTGGGCTCCGGGAGCTGAGCAGCGTGACAGGTATCAATTAAAGCCTGGAGATGAAGCTCTGGAGGTGGCAAGCTGTCATCCCAGCAGGAGACATGGCATCCAAGGTAGAACCACTGCTGCCTCTGCTCTGGGAGCTGCGGGTGAAGGGGAGGCTGGGAATGGGTGCCAGGAATGGGGGTGGGGAGGCACTGGGCACAGCAGGGCACAGCTCCCATCCTCCTCCTCCCTTCAGCTTCTGGGTTTCCACTCACCTTCTCCAACCTTCTCCCCATCCCTTCCAGCAGTGCTCTGCCACACACACCCCAGAGCTGTCCCCCACATTTCTTCCTTTGCTCTCCAGCCAGAGTGGGACTGTGCCAACCTGCAGCACCCCAAAACCACCCCCACACCTCCACAGCCCCAGAAGGATGCACAGAGCATTTGTGGATTGCTCCAACCCTGTGATGGGCACAGGGCTTTGGGTTCCTGTGGGCAGCAAGGCAGGTGGGCAAGGGGAGCAGGACAACCCACACCTGCCTTGGTGGGGCCAGGGAAGGCACGTTTAGAGGTGGCAGAGCTGGGGCACACTGTGGTCCTTGCTCACCAGCCCTTTGTCCTGCACCTTGCAGGGGGTTTAGCAAACTCTGCCCCCACCAAGGCCAAGGGAGCCCCATCCTGACCGGGGGGGACACAATCAGGGCAGCACCACCAGCTCCACCACCTCTATCTCAGCCCTGACATTTATTTTGGCTCCTTGACTCCCTCTGTTCATTAACCGATGCTTGTCACCATAGCAACCGCTGAGCCACCTGACACAACTTCCCAACCTCCAAACAAATACCACAACAAGGCTGAAATCACAAAAGGACCCCCCAAAATGCTCCCCGAGGATGGAGCCCTGCCCTGGGGAGGTGCAGCTGGAAAGGGCTCTGGGGAAGGATGGGGAGGCTGCTCCTGGCCCTGGTTGGGGGCTTGTCCCCCCCAGCACATCCTGAGCCACTGATCCCTGTCCCCTGTGATGACAGATGCAACTTTGGGCTTTCCTCTCCTGCCTTTATAGCTGGATGCTGGTAAAGGCAGCATGACAACATCACAGGCATAAGAAAGGGGGGTTTTACCAAGTCCTCAAGCTCTGGAACCTCCTCCCTCTGCCCACGTTCTCTTGGCAAGGCCTGGAGGCAGAGGCGATGCTGGATCGCCTGCTCTTGGCTGGCTCTGACCCTGCCAGATGTGAGGCCACAGCTGCCAGCCCAGCCATGAGATGCTCCTTGCTCCTGGGGCTCAACCCCTGCCTGGCACCAGGACTGGCTGCATGGCGGGGGGGGACAGGCCAGGGTGGGAGTCACTGGGATGCTCTCCTGACCAGGCACAGGCCAACATCTCACCCGGGCAGCACCGTGCCCCTTGCCAGCATCCAGCCATGGGCACAGCACCCAGCACTGCCTGTATGGATGGGGGGACACTGCCTCCCCCTGCAGCCACCTCTCCCTTGGGTGCTGGTGATCAAGCTCCTCTCCTCCGCAGGAGGAAGGGCAGAGCTCTCACCAGCCAGGAGCACAGGGGCTGCTGGTTTTGGCACAGCCCAGTCTGCCCGTGGGTGATTTCCCAGCTGATGCCCGTGCCCGCGACGTGTCTGTGCTGCCTGAGTCACAGCACCTTGGGTTTAATTCATTGCTGGCCAGGAGAGCTCCAGTGAAGGCAGCGTGCTGCTGCTGCTGTTATTCATTCCCTGCTCAGCTGGGTAATTTTCTCTCCCTATTAGTGTGAATCCTGATCAGACAACTGAGCTTCTCGCTGCATTTCCCTGCCCGGAGCCCGATGCAGCAGCTCCTGCAGCCCTGCTCTGGAGGCTCCTGGCTGGGAAGAGGGGCTGTGCCAGGAGCCCTGGTCTCTTGGCATCACCTCCCCTTGCCCACCTCGGGGTGGAACAGCTTCCCAACCCTCTTGCCTGGCACCTTCCACACCAAGCTGCTCCCATGCCAAGGAGCCCAGCAAGGACCTGAGCCATCCAAACCCCCTTAGGGCATCTCTCCCTGGTCCTCCTGCCTTTGAGGGCATCCTGTATGGCAGGGTCAGCTTGAGCAGCCCCAGCTCTGCCATTGGTGCCATCAGTTAGGTAGGTGCCACCTCTCTCCTCATCCTCCACAGCTGCCTCCGACCCTTGCCCAGCAGCAGAGCAGCATCTCTCCGTGCTCTGCACTGATCTCAGCTCCAGCTCTTGATTTAACAGCCCTGCTCTAATCCAGGGGCATCCCGAGCATCCCCAGGCGCTGCAGGGAAACCCTCTCCAGCTGGCAAACCTCCCAGGGCATTTTCCACGTGTAACGCCAATGGGACCACAGGCAGAGCAGTGCCCGCAGGGTGTCCCTGCCGCTGGCTCCAGGCTCCCTGCAGCGGGAGGATTTTAGGCAGCATCAGATGTGATTTGGCAGAGATGAACTCATTTTGCAGGCGCTGGTTGTGCGGAGCTCTCCCCTTCCCCTCCCATGGGCTGGTTTCCATCCCGTGCTCCACGTGATGCTTCGATCCCTCTCATCCCACCGGAGCCACACATTAAATAACGTGACTGATGCCCACGAGTCTCCTCTTCTCCCCCAGCCTGGGGCTGCCTCAGCAGGGCCACGTTCCTCTTCAGCAGGGCTTTGTCGGTCCTGTTTCGATGTGCTCGCTCTCTGCACTGCATTTACTGCAGAATGCAAAGGCAATTAATTGATTTGATCTCAGGTCTTTTTTTCCTCCCCTCAAAGCCCTTTTCCCCAGGGATGGGGGGGGTGTGAGGGAAGTGAGAGTCTCATGATGGTGGGAATATGGCTAAGAATAACGATCCTAACCCAGAGAGCCAGAAGGCTGGAGAGCTCCAGTTATGGCTTTTAAATTTCATTACTTTTCATCCAGTGCAAGTTTTCCAGGGACTATTCTGGTTGTCACCACTCACTGTGCAAACTAAGACTCAGGCTGGGGAAGAGGAGCCAACACTGCTCTTAAATGAGGACAAAACTCCTCCGTCCCCTCGTGCTGGTGGCTCAGCCAGAAGTCCCAAGGCAAGGTCCCATTTCAGCCCTCAGCTCTCTGCAGCTCCTGATAAATTGGAGTTATCTCCTAAGCTGTGGTTTACAGTAATGGCCAAAGACACCTCGTCACACCAAATCCATGTGGAGGAAGCAGTGGGGTCATTATGGTTTAAGGTCTCTGAAAATTAATATTCGCTGGAGAATCTGAGGTCTAAGCTCAGCTGGCAAGGGCTGGGGTAGGAGCCTGCAGCACATCCCCAGAGCTGCTCAGGCTCTGCACTCCCTTGAGTAACAAGAGCAAGATACCTAAATATCTCCGAGGAATTAAAACTTCAGGGCTCATCTTTTTTTACCTTCCACCCACCTCCCAGATGCTTGGAGAGATGGAAAGAAATTCATCTTTGCTTCTTGCCTTTTCCCCAGCTTCACGCTCTGCAAGGGATCCCGAGGCTCTTTGCACAAGGTCCCTGGTGTGAGGTTGCAAAGCTCTGGGGTTTCAGGTCTGTGCTACCCAACCATCACCTGGAGACCATGCCCACCACACAGAGCTCAGCTCAGCTGGCACAGGAGCACTGGCACCGAACAGCAGCTCTGTCCTGCATCCCTGGGCAGGGCTGCTGGGGTCCCAGACACCCCCCCAGCATCTCATTCACCTCCCACATCACCAAGTCTTTGCATAGTCTCATTCCAAAGACAAGACAAGCAGCTTAGAACAGCTTCAGGGGAAGTGACAGGATGGATTCAGCTCCCCCAGACCCACAGCTCAGAGAACCTCAGCTAGAAAACTTCTTGAGTCAAGGATGCTGCCCAACAGCCACCTTGGGAAGGGGTCAGCTCCCCATCCCCACCCAGAAGAACCTCAGAAAGCTGGGCAAGGACCAGTTCTCACCATCAAACCAGCCCATGGGTTGTCAGCACTTTACACCCACGTCTGTCCATACAAGCTCCACTGGAGAGCAGCTAAACCAAGGCAAAACTTGGGTGTTGGCTTCAAAGAGCCTCTGCTCCACGGTTCTCTGTAGCCAGCAGCTGGTGCTGGGCTCCCCAGTGCTTACCAGTGGGACAAATCCTCCTCCCCAGCACATCCCCAGCAGCCCCACACCAGCTTCCCACTGGGGGACGGGCGTAATCTGGCTCCATCTCTACTTCACACTCTCTCCCCCTCTCTGCGGTGGCGGCTTGTGTCTGAGCAGAGGCACCTACACAGATATGCCTTTTCTGAACCATTTTTTTCCTGCTGTTAAAAAAAAAACAACCCACCAAAAAACCACAAACCAGTGGAAAAAACCCAAGTCAAATGGAACGACGCAACAGGAGGAGGTGGCAGAGGTGGGCTTGGCAGTGCCCACTGGACATCGGGGTCATGCAAACACTTGTCTGAACACATGCACAGCAACACAAGAAGTGAGCAGGTCCCAAACAGCTTGGCGAGGTTTGGGAGCAGCACCCAGCTCCGCAGCACCCATGCTGGGCATCCCCCCAGGGAACACACCCGTGGGCACAGCCTGGGCACTCACACCCATGGGTGGACTGGGAGCTTCTGCCAGTTTTAGGCTGTGAGGTGCCAGCACCCGGTGTGTCACAGGGAGCTCACTCCCTCAGCATTGCTAAAAGGAAAAAGGGGGGAAAAAAAAGAAACAAAAATCATCTACATTTTGACAGTGACTCATCATCTCCCATTCTGGAATCTGTGGGGTTGTTGCAACCTACACAAGGCAGTTCAGAACAGCAAAAAACAATTCTGAATAATAGAGGAGCACAAAAAAAATAAAAGTCTGAAGATGAGGGGTAATTTCCAGCGCTCTGCTTCAAGGGCTTGGTTGTTTTTCTCATTATCAAAGTAATCAGGTAACGCTCCGGAGCTGCCTTCCAGGGGCTCCCCCCTCCCCTCCTGGGTTTCCTTCCTCCCTCCATCCTTCCACATCAGTGGAGCTCATGGCAGGGGAACACCCTGCTGCAAACCCAGCTGCTGGGAAGGTGCTGGGGCTGTCCTGGGGGGTTGGAACGGGGTAGGAAGGCAGAGAGGGGTCCAGGGGGTCCCTTCCCCGCAGGGATGGCAAGGTGATGCCACCCCCTCCATGGCACGGCCACGCCACCAATGCCAGGAGCCCTGGGCTGGGGAGGAGAACACTCAGTGTGCCCAAGGAAAGCGTTCCATGTTTTATCTTCAGCAGTGAATAAACATTGATTTTTATTTTAAAAGGTAATTGACATTCCTACGAGAGCGAGACGAGCGCTGGAGCAGCCGGAGTGAGCGTAAATAAGCCATGTGCCTGGAAATTAATGAGCTTCACTGATTGAGTTTATCCATTTAAATTAATACAATCCTAGTAATTATATATAAAAAAAATAGCCCTTTGCTTGTTTGCCTGCTCACAGACATCAACGGCAAGGGAGCCCTGGCCCTGGCTGAGCATCCCCATGCCTGAGGGACCAGGACCCCTCTGCGTGGGCACAGTCAGGGCAGGATCCCACTTATCTTCCTTCAATGAGCATTTTAGATTCACTTGGATTAACTGATGAGCTCCTGGGCAGGGTTTGCCCTCCAGCCTCACCTTTGGCTGTGGGTATGGGGGCAGCCAGCCTGTCCCCAGGAGGTCCCAGGTCACAAAGCCTTTTACTAACAGGGAAAGTGGTTCTGTCCCCTGCCTGCCCAACACACCCCCTACAGCAGCTGGCATGGTTGAAAAGAAAGATTTTATTATTGCTTTTTATGCCTTCAGATCATTTCTGCCTGCCTTGTAATGACTCCTCATTTAACTTGTCAGCGTTCATGCTCTTTTCTGTTTCTCTCACTTGGACACAACTTCCACACATCAAATGATGTCTCTTTCTCTCCTTCGCTCTGTCACTACAATGATTTTTTGGTCTCCTTCACTGCTGGTGTACCCCAGCCTGGCTCCATCATGTCTGCAGCCACGGGACCCCATCGGCCCACCCTGGTCACAAATAACCTCACGGATCAGACATGGGACACAGGACTAAGCCAAGGCTCATGTCCCTTGCCAGGCTCCTCCAAACAGCATCACTCACAGCATCTAGAACTTCCATTTCTGTGCCATTTCTGGTCTCCAGGAAGGCTCAAGCTCAGTGCTCCTGCAGCGGTGGCTTCCCTGGCAGTGGTGGGACATCAAACTGGCAGAACAAGAAGAGGGAGGAACTGTGGAACACCCGAGTCCTCCTCCAGCACCACATCAAGATGGTGAGAACAGAACTTGCCTAGGAAGCCAAAGGCAGCTCCTCAGATGCCTGCACATCCCATCATGAGCTGGGATAAGCACCAGCAGGAGCTGGACTTGCTCATCTGAGTGAGTTTGACCCATCTGGTATTTGAGCCCTATATAGACTATGGCCCAAACACTGAAAACTGATGATAAAACCTGCCCAGAAGAGACCAGGTGGGGGAAAAAATGGTCAAGAGTGTAAAAACCTGGGATCCTCTCATTAACCACGTCACCAGTAATTCAAAGATAATCTATAGATCCAGGGGTGCTCTGGTGCCCACTTCAAACCCCAAGCTGAGCCAGATCCCACCCAAAGCTGCTCGAGCACCTCATTATAATAAGTAGGGAAGAAAGCTGCACGATGATGGGAAGCTGGAGGTTTCACTTCGCCGGTATTGAAATGCCCTCCAAATTCCTAAAAACCCCGTAAATGACAATTTCCTAGCCCTGAAGCGTGGCACCCAGCACAGGGGAGAGCTAGTTTAGACTCTGCTGACAGCTGAAGGGGAATGGATCACCGAATTAAAAACTAATTGCTGCTCAAGTCCAAGCAATCATGACTTGATTACGCTTCTTATGGGCACACAGAGGCACAGGTGGATACTCCTGGTGCTCTGAAGGGTCAATTCCCAGAGCAGCAAACAATTATAAGCCAAACCAGTTAGGAGGATGGATCTCAGCATAAAAGCACGACTGTGAATAGAGGATGATTTAAGAGTGTTTTACCCCTAAACTCACAACCCCGACGGGAGTTTGCATCAGTTGAAAACCCGCCTGCCTCGTGTGTAAACAGCCATAAAAATACAAACATGCCCAACAAAGAAGAGAAGAAAGGAGATATTCATAACTCCGAATATAAATCAGCAACTAGAAATTGGAGAGCGCAGATAAAGGACACAAACAAACAGCAGAAAGATCTTTCCTCAATGCGTGAGGCTGGGGAACAGCAGCAGAAAGGAGCAATGCCCGTTCCCCAGCACAAATGGCAGCAGCGTTAGTCACAGGACCCAGGAATGTTAAATAACATTTATAAATAATGTTAAATAACTGTTATTACAACGGTGACATTTCATATTCAGCACATTCACATCCTGCAGCTCCGAGAGAAGGCGCTGGCTGAGCAATTAACAGCCACGCTTCATGCCTGCCCGGGATGTTCCCGAGAAGGGGGGATGGAGATGCTCCAGGGTGGGGATGGAGGCGCTCCAGGGTGGGGATGCCCACCTCTCCCTTCCACTGCCCCCAGAGCTGGTGCCCAAAGAGTGGAGACTCAGAACAAGGGGACAGGCCATGGACATATAGAGACAAGGTCACTGGGCACCAAATTTGCTCTGGTGCCACCAAGGGTGGACTAGGGGAGTGCTGGAGATGGGGGCTTTGTGCTGGGGGCAGGTGATGATGAATGTGACGGCCAAAAGAGCCAGTGCTTTCATAGAATCATAGAATCATGTAGGTTGGAAAAGACCTCTTGGACATCATCAGATGTCCAGCATCTCCCTGACCCCCAGACCGTGTCCCAAAGCACCACATCTACTCATTTGTTGAACCCCTCCAGAGATGGTGACTCCACCCCCTCCCTGGGCAGCCTGTCCCAGCACAGCAACCTGGAATATCAGCTTCACAGCTCAATTCCTCATTTCAAGGTGAAACAGGGAAATTTGTGACTAACACCACAGCCTATTTCCAAGGAGGATGCTCCTAAGGGCAGGGTGGGCTCCAAGCAGCAGCAGCTGGGCAGGTGGGCTGTAAGGAGCCCCTCTGAGCTCATCCCAGCTCTGCGGATGCTGAATTGCATCGAGAGCTGCAAAACGCAAATCACTTTCCAAAGGAGCCCCAGCATGAGGAACATCAAGGCTAAAAATATGTAAATCACCATGGAAAGTGCTGTCAGAGCTGCAGCCAGGCTCACAACTTCCCAAAAGGCAATTTCGACTTCCCGAGCTGGCTGCACAAGGCATTAAAAAGGTCACTATTTCTGAAATCAGGATCTTTACAAATAAACACATTTGCTGAGGACTGGGTGAGTCATGCAGGGAAGGGAGCTCGGAGCTTTTCCAACCTAATGCTTCTGACAGGCCACGAGCAGGGCGATCTTTTCATGTTTACAGTTCATCAATAGTTTTTACAGCTGCACAGTCAATCTTTAGAGCACATTTAGCCTGGGAGGAGGCTGGGCAGGCTGGTTTCCTTGAAAAAGTCATATTAAATTTAATTTTTTTTTTTTTCCTTCTCTTTTATAGCATTGATTTGAAGGTAAGTATTTGAAGTTCAAATATGCGTCTGCCACTCAAGCACCTGTCTTTTTATATATATATATATACACACACACACACACACTTCTGTCACATCTCCCCAGCGCTATAAATGTTTGAAGTTCTCAGCTGATGCGCTAAAAGAGACTTGATCCATCAAAGCCTATTTATCCCAGAGAATCCAGAGGGCCCTGAGCTGGGGTTTGCTGGAGCTGGGGGTGCTGACGAGTCCCAGGCTCCCACTTTCCCCACCCAACTGGCCCCAGACTTGCAGCCCAGAGTCAGGGTGCAGCCCAGCCCCGCTGGCACCGCAGCACATCCAGCCCCCCCAGGCTGAGCTCGCTGCCTGCTGGAGGCAGAGCCACCTCCTCACCATCTGCAGGATGGAAAGAGAGCCCCAGAGAGCTGGTTCCAACACCCCAGATGGGGAAAAGCCACATGCAAGAGCAGCTCCATGTTTCACTCTTGGGGGTTTTTTTGGAGAACAAGAAGGGACTGTCCTATAGACTTAGGAGAGGACTTTGCTGATGGATGAGTGAGTGATGCCAACCTTGCCTGCACCTTCTAAGGACTAAGAGATGCTGACCTAAGCCCTGGGAAGCTTTCCAGCAGTTCAGAGCCATCTCCACCATGCAGCACTTGCTCTGGCCCCCACCTTTGGGAGGGCTTGCTCCTGTCCATCCCCATCACTCTGGGATTTCACAGAGCTAAGAGACCCCAACACACTTCAACCAGTTTCCCTGGGCCCTCACAACACTCTCCTGCCCATGGACTCCACTATTCAAGGCTCTCCCTTCCCCTGCCCACACCGCAGCCCCATCACTGTGGGCTCTGCCTTCGGACAACCTCAGGGAAGGGAGCAGGACCATGCTCCCAGATAAAAACCTTCTCCACTTTCACACAGGTCAGACCTGGGCAAGCTGCCCCACAGCTCCCTCAGCTGCTCACACCATTACCCTTGTCCTAAACCAGCCTCTCCTTCCCTCAGCTCCCCAAATCCAACTCAAAGCACAAAGCACTTTGTGCTCCAGGGCTTCCAAACAGCCCCAGCTCCCCACAGCAGCCACCAAATAGAGATGTGAAGGCGAGGAGAAGAAAAATGTGAGTGACCCTGAGAAGGATGGACAAGCAGAGAGCTCCACAGCTCGTGCCAGTGCTTTCCATCACCACCCTATTCTGCATTAAATCACACCATCACTTACCTGGGACTGCTGCTGTGGCTTCATTCCCCCATTTTCAGGCCAGACTCATGCCCAGGGTCCGTAGCCTCACCCACAGCACCCCTCAGCCCTCACTGCATGTGTGGCAGGGAGAGCAGAGCCCCATGGCAGCCCTTTTAATGGCTCCATTCCAGCTGCAGCCCAGTAGCCCCAGTTAACACTCATGGCACACACCTGCCCTGCTCCTGTGCTGCCCCCACAGCTGAAGGACATGGCTGAGATGATGGGCAGCCCATGCATGTTGGGGTATCACTATTTGCTCGCCAGCTCCCACCTGTGCCAGGGACCTAATTCCCTGCCATGGGCTCCCTGCCCAGCCCCAGCATCCCGGCAGCATCCCGGGGGCTGCCCCATCCCCTGTGCTGAGCCAGGGTGGGTGATGTCACGCCCAGCTCACAGATGGGTGGGGGGGGACTGGAGAGGTGCAGCTCACCAGCCTCTGCTCCTTTTGGGTGCTCAGCTGGGCTGGGCTGGTTACAGCCAAACTTGAGCCCTGAGGAGCAAAGCTCTTGGATGCCCATGGGAGATGGGAGGACTTTCCCTTACCCAGGAGGAGATCTGTCCAAATTGACAATGCAAATCATTTCTAAACTTGCTGATCCTGACAAGCCCTTGCTTAAGACACAGAGCTCCTCAGTGAGCAGCACAGACATGATACCTCCCAAACTGGGACCCAGGAGGTTCCATCTGAGCAGGAGGAGAAACTTGTTTGGTGTGAAGCTGGCAGAGCCTGGCCCAGGCTGCCCAGAGAGGTTGTGGAGTCTCCTTCTCTGCAGAGATTCCAAAGGCTCCTGGGTACCCTGCTCTGGGTGAGCTGCTGGAGCAGGGGGGTTGCACCAGCTGATCTCCAGAGGTCCCTTCCAAGCCCCACCATGCTGGTCCCACACCTCAGCTCCCCGTAGAGCCCTGCTCCGTGCTGCAGACGGGCTGTGCTGTGCTGCAGAGCGTGGCTCAGGGGCGGAGGCGCTGCCACGTCTGTCTCTCACCTCAGCTGCGATGGAGAAGAGCCGTACAGCACATCCATGGCATCACAGACACTCAGCTCTGCCCTGAGGAATGAGCTGGTGGCCCCTGCTTGGTGTGGGCACCTGCCCTTCTCCTGTGGTCTCACACCCCAGGCTGCAGCTTTCCTCTGAAAGTCTTAATCCCTCCTTGTCCTTCAGCTTTCCACGTTGGGGGAAGGCCACAGAACAGAAAACACTTTCATCCTTGGCTGAAGCGTGCTGAGGAATGACAAGAGATTCTCCCAGCATGGAGAGAAGGAGCCTTGGGGCTGCCAGAGGCTCCCAGCACCCATGGGATGGTGATGAGGAGCAGCAGGTCCCCATCCAGAGGGGACCACCCCGCTCTGCAGCAGCATTACCAGTGGAGCTGCTCGGCACAGCTGCTGCTCCAAGATAAGGTCTGCGGCTGAGAGAGGCTGTCAAGGCAAATGGAGGATCTGGCAAAGGATGCTGAGCAGCCTGGCAGCCTCAGCCATGGGCACCACACCTGCCTTGCCAAGTGACCATCACCCTTCCTGGCTGCCAAGCACCCCCAGGGTCAGGGCCGGGCAGGAGGTGACTCTCACAGCCCCTCACAATCACTCCCGTGATGATGGTGTGTGATGCAGTTGATGATGCTGAGGCATCACCGTGCTCTGACTGCTGTGAAAAATAACTGTGAGGGGTCTTTACCACCCAGCTGAGCATCAGCCGGCCTGTCCCCAGGGGTTTCTGCTCCCCTGTCCAGAGGGAGCCCAGCCAGAGTGCCAGCCCTGGGACCAGGGGGGTTCTGCAGGACCTGAGCAGCTCGATGAAGGCACCAGCAGCATAAGCCAACAGTGATTTTAAGAGGTTAAAATCAGGAATACTTTAAGAGCACTCACTTGTTGGTAGCCTCTTTGGGGGTTGCTTTCCCCTCCTGTTGTGATTCCAGGCACGAACTGAGGGTAAAGGTATAATTAGGGGACAATTACCAAATCACCAGTGAAATTGGAAATGCGAGCGTTCGAGGGGTGCAAACACAAATGTCACCCTCCAACGCCACCTTTTGTCACTGCTTTCCACCACCCCAGTCCCACAGGGTCTATCACCAATGCCAACACCTCCTGAAAGGCCAGAGGGTCACATATCTCAGCCCAATTCTCCTCCCTCAACAGAAGCAGCCAAGGGAGAAGCCCCCAGGAGGGCGGTGGGCTGGCAGGGAGGGGCTGCTCCTGCTCCCACGCCTGCCCTCCCTGCCTTATCATCCCTCCATGACTCTGTCTCAGCGTGATAAAACAACACAGCTCCTACCAACCCGGCGTGGGAAGGGCTGAGCCGTCCCTGCAGCCCGACAGCACCAGGTCTGTCTGTAGATTGTGGTGTCAGGAGATAAGGAACTGGCAATATCTGGGAGAATCATCAGGCAATATCACCCGTCCAGCAGCCACAATCGCTCCTCCTGCCTCTCCCCAGCACGGCTGTGAAAGCCCCTGATGTTTTCAAGCCTGTCAAATGCACCCGCCCAGCCTGCAAGGGATTTGGGTGAGGGAGATGAGCACAGTCCAAGTGTCCCAGCACACCTTCCCAACTGGAGCAAAAGCCCATCGTGAGACTTTTGGGCAAGTGAGACCTGGCACAGGGAGGGCAGCAGCAGGAGGAGGGCAAGAGCCACAGGGAAAGGTGGGATGGAGGAAAGGATGGCAGCAGGTTTAGCATTAACATCCTTGTAATCCCTTGGAACAGAGATGGTGGTGAGATCATAGAATTATTTAGGTTGGAAAAGACTTCCAGGATCATCAAGTCCAAACCTTTGTCCAACATCTCCCTGACCCCCAGACCATGTCCTGAACTGCAAAATCTACTCGTTTGTTGAACCCCTCCAGGGATGGTGACTCCAGCACCTCCCTGGGCAGCCTGTGCCAGTGCCTGACCACTCTGCCAGTAAAGAACTTCTTCCTGATGTCCAGTCTAGATGATGGTGAATCACCTGCTGTGGAGGCTGCCTGCCCTGGAGCGTGGTGAGGATGGGGAACCCACCCCGGGAGCCTGGTTGACAGTGATGTGCAAGCAAATGCAAACCAGCACGTTGCCATAAGAGCAAGTCAGCTACGAGTTGGCCCCGAGGCTGAGCAGAGCCTGGCCAGGCTCCTGGCCCTGCCAAAGGCTGCTGGCTCTCCTCTGCTTGGGCAGCAGGAGCTCACCCGAAGGCAGAGATCCTGCTTTGTCCTTGTGCTTCTCTGGAGATCACAGAGAGAGCAGAGCATCCTTGGTGCCAGCTGCTCTGCATCCCTCCCTGCCATGGACAAGCGAGGGACGGGACCAGGAGACTGAGACCATCACCAAACAGCAGCTCCCAGGAAAGCTCGTGGCCAGGGGACAGGTTAAAGCACCCCCTGGCCTGAGCTTTTCATTCTGAAGCTACCAGGAAACGCCTGCTGCAGGTAGAGGGTTAAAAGATAACACAACTGTAAATTAAGACAATTTTGGAAAGCATCCCTGAGTCCTCAGGGCTGACCTGTGACACGTGCTGGGTGTTACACCAGGGCATCTATAACAAACCTGCCCTGTGGAGACACATCCCAGCACTGGTGCAGAACCTCTGCTCCCTGGAGCCACCACAGAGCCTCAGCACACACAAGCCCAGGGAGAAGACACCAGTTGTCACTTCATTCCTTATCACAGCAGGTGCTTCCCCATCAAAGATGCTGCCTCTCGAGATGCTCGGTGCCGCCGTGCCCTCCACGGTGAAATCCATGTGGAAAGTAATCACTGAGACACGAGGAGCACTGAGCAGGTTCAATACCCAGCCTGTCTCTCCTTGTCTCATCCCAAAGAGTGGCACTAAAGACAGTGGGAAATGCACTGAGTTAGCATTGGAGCACACTTAGAGGGGATTAGGTTGAAGGACCCAAACCTGTAGCCACATCTGGGTGTATCTCACCAGATTAAAACTCCATAACTGAGCTGCTGTAAAAATAAAAAGCATTTTCTGGGCAATTTTTAAATATTGAGGAGGAGCAGAGGTCCTGGACCATCACTCTGAAGAGAAGAGCATCACACGTGCCAGGCTGTGGGGCAGGGTCTGTACCTGCAGATCAGCTGTGTGCCTCTCCAGGAGCCGTGTAAGAGAAGAGCACTAATTAATCTACCCAACCTCACATTACAAAAGGCAAAGCTCACGCAGAGAGAGGGGAAGTGATTTACCAGAGGCCACATAACTCTCAGCAGCAGAGCCCAGCATCGTTCCCCAGCTGCTCTCACCAAACATCATCTGCTGGCACCTCCAGCCAGCCCAGCCCAGCTCCCACCTCCCCGGGAACGGGCGAGCAGGATCCAGCATCAATCCATGGGGCATCCTCCCCCAGCCACGTGCCCGGCCGCCAGCACCAGGGCTTGCAGCCTTCATTAGCCACCTCTAATTATTTACAGCCGTAATGGAGACAGTGACCTTGCACGGGAAAAAACCCACTCGAGCCTCATTCAAATTCAGACTTCCACCTCTATTAAGCAGCAGCAGCTCTGGAGATGACAGGCTCTGCACCACGCCTATGCAGCAATAAAACGCCTGTTTCTGAGCTCTTCACAGCATACATTTTACCCATCACGTGCTGCTCGCAGCCACTGTGGGAACCAGCTCCCTACAGCACCCCAGAAGACGGGAGCTTTGCCCAGATGGATGCTGCAGCACCCCAGGAGGGTGAACCCTGCACCCTCTGCTTGCAGGGACAGGTTCTGGTGGCAGTGAGCTGGAGCACAGCTCCTCTCCATCACCTTCCCAACAGCAGGAGCCAGAGGCAGGGCTGCCTGGGAGCACAGGGCCCCTCTCCAGCCAGGAGGAATTTGATGGCTCTTGGCTTTTGGCCACCTGCTACAAGAACACGGGTGTGGAGCAGAGCGAGGGCCCAGCTAGCCTCATCACCACCCCTGGCAGCGGGCAGAAATTGATGCTTATTCAATATATCCTCCACCAAGACGAGGTTCAGGGATTTCCCGGGTCAGAGGCATCATACGTGACACCTCACAGTGCTCAAGGTGTTTGCTCAATCCTATTTTGACCCCAGGTTACCTCCCCCCAGAGCTGACCTGGTGAAAAGGCTGGTTGGGGGTGGAGAAGGGCTGCTAGACCTGCAGTGTGAGAATTTCATCAGATATTCTTCAACGGTAATTGGTTCCTCTTCACCTTCCCCCATTGCCATCATCTTAGAAGCCTCCATGGTCTGCTTTTCATCACACAAGTTAACTTGAGGCCCCCCAGCTCTCATGGAATGAAGAGCAAACAACCCCTCCCCAGTTATCTCCCCAAACCCCCCACACTGTTACAGACCTCTCCTGTCTCCTCTCCACCACCTCCAGCCCATGCTGGTGGCCCTCCAGGGTGCCAGAGCTGATGGGCATCCCTGGTACAGAGCTGTGAGAGGTGGCACCAGCGTGGGGAGCTGTGCCAGGGCTGAGGAAGGTCAGCGTGGCCACGTATGGAGAGCTTGGCAACCACAGCAGAGACACCAGCACCAGCACTGGCAGCACCACGGAGCTGGCCCAAGAGCACCCTGGAGAAGTGTTCGATGGCAAGGTGTTGTTGATGAGAATCTATTACAGACACCAAGCAGACAGAGGAACAGGATGAGCAGCTCCTTAAATACCTACCTCTAATGAGGAGCGAGGAAAAGTGCTCTATCATGGGTGATTGCAATCTCAGGGACATTTGCTTGGCGCTTTTAAAAATTAAAGATAATAACTTTCTAACAGAAACAATATTGCTGTCACCTTGGGGAAATTCTCTGCTTGGCCTCACTCAGGAAGATGGAGAGGAGCTGAAAGCAGGGGGGGAGCTGGTGCCCGGCCAGGGGCAGCTGCTTCCAGCCCAATTTAACACCTTCAGCTCAGCGGAGCCCAAAGTCACCACAAACAAAACCAGCTGGGGGAAAAAATGTGATTGGAGAAGCATGATTGCTCCTCAGGGGCAAAGGCTGAGCCCTGCCCTGAGCCTCACACTCCTGAAATGGCAAGGAATAAATTAAAGATCAGGGCTATTGCTACTGGAAATAGCTGTTTGGACACACAGGTGGCTGGTACGAGAAGC
This sequence comes from Brachypteracias leptosomus, assembly GCA_013401335.1. Taxonomy (NCBI): domain Eukaryota; kingdom Metazoa; phylum Chordata; class Aves; order Coraciiformes; family Brachypteraciidae; genus Brachypteracias; species Brachypteracias leptosomus. The sequence continues at coordinate 707,743 of VYZX01007746.1, read as the reverse complement.
TGATGGGATCAGATATATCTGCAACCAAGAGCTTTGAGCAAAACAAGAAGGAATTCCTTAGTCAGGTTAGAAGAAAGGAGCTTTACCTTCAATGTAAACCACTTCCAGATCATGACAGTGCAACTGTCAGTCATGAAGCAGAAGTGACACACAATTATTTATTCATCAGATACTTCTGTTCTGTTCTCAGAGACAAATAGGCTCCTGTATTCCACCAGGAGCTGGGGAAGATGCTGAACAGCGACCATTAAGTGTAAACATGAACCTGGTAGGACTAGAGAACGTTCTCCCAAGAGCGTTCAGAGAAGAGGCTGAAGGTCTGAAATGGATTTTAATAAACCTTGGTGTTCTGTTGAATTTCCAGAAGCTGGGGAGAGATGGTTTAATGCCACGAGTGATGGTGCTGGGCAATAGTAGGAGCTGCATCCCCAGCATCTCCTGTGGGTCAGCGGAGGTGGGCAGTGGTGGGGAGGAACCAGGGGACCAGAGAAATGTCAAACAGCCTCGTGGAAAATAGATTTATCCAACCTCGTAAATTTTCCTTGATATGGTTACAAATTCAGCTGATAAAGGAAATCAGTCACATAATACATTTAGAGGTCCACAGGGTATTAGATTGAGCTCTCCTGAAAAAGGGGAAGATCAGTATTATGCAGAATCAACAGTGGTTTATTAAAGGGGCTGGGAGGCAGAGACTGCCCATCTTTATCTGATGGACATTGCTACCCAGGATCACCTGCTACTGGAATAGTGTTGAGCTATAACCATGGTTTTATTGAGAGTATTAAAGAAAACATGAAATAATCGTGGGTAAAAGAGGCAAAGAGCAGAGGAAAGACCGACTGTAACATTAATGAGTGATGGAGGTGGGCCAGGAGAACTTGGACAGCTTGGGCTCATTTAGCCATGGCCATTTTCACACAGCCATGGCCAAGGCTTTACAGCTGGGAACGAGGAGAGCAAGGCACAGCAAGTGGCTGTGGGAGGTGATACCCCCCAGCTCAGCAGCACAGAACGGGCTTGGGGACGTGGGGACCACCACGTGTGGGAGGTCCCTGCCAGGAGCTGTAGCTGAGAGGGCTGAAGTGACCCCCGGGTGTTCAGCCAGACTGACAACAGGCAGAAATAAGGAGAAACAGCTTGTGTGGCTACGTGAGGCTTCAGAGATTATTCCTTATGTTCAAAGGAAGCTTGAAGGGTTCATTTCTTTCCCCAGCACAACAGTGGGTGTAGGGACACGGCTGATTCCTCCTCAGCTCAAGTCTCCAGTACTGACCATCAATGTGAAACACACCAGGAGCCAAGCAGGAGCTGGGGGTCAGGTGGAGAAATGGCTCTGCTGGGTCCTGTGGCCATAAGGGTCATTATGTTTTAATCTAGACAGAATCCCCCCCCCAAAAACACCAAACCCCAAGCAAAGCTCTCCAGGCATGGCAGGGAGAAGGTGCTGGCTTGGCAAAGGCTGCATTGATGCTGCAGGACAGGTCAGCTGAGGAATGGCTTTGGGTCCTCGTGTCCACGCACAGCCACAGGCAGATGTGACCTCTGCCAACCACCCCACGTCCTCTGCCAACCACCCCACGTCCCACCCCAGCCCCGAGGGGCAGCAGAAGCCACGCACCCCCTGGGAGGGAGGCAGGGAGCAGGCAGAGCAACACTCGTGGGCTCCAGAAATGACAGAGCACTTCGTTCTGATGAGGGAAATGAAGAAGGAAAGGAAAAGTACCACATTGCCTCAAAATATGGTATTTGAAGGAGCCTCGGCCAAATCCTCCTGCCCGTGTTGGCTCCACGGGATGCCATGGAGCCCGTCCCAATCTGCACCACGCAGCAGGGAGGACACGGAGCCTCCCCGTGTTTAATGACGCCGAATTTAATTAAGTTTGATGAAAACCAAAGTTCTTTCACTTTCCTCAAAACAACACCAGCCTGAGCAGCTATTTCCCAACTTCAGCTCTCTCCCTGAAGTGCTGTGCATTTCCCTGCCTTTTATATTAAACGGGGGAGCCACAGAGGAAAACAACTGATGATAAAGAGCCGTGGGGACACGCTCTGACAGACACTGGTCACGTTCCAGTGAGAAGAAGACACCTCCTAAGTATTCGCCTATTGTAAAAATGATAATTGGAATCCAAACGCCGCAGTTTAAAGCAGAGGCTACCCCAGCACAGCAGCCTGGGCACGCCTGCCTGGGCTCCAGACATGGAGCCAAGCCCTGGTCTAGTGTTTCCCAGTGTGGGTGTCTCTCCATGGGTCTGCAGCGGCTTCATTCAAGATTTATCCGCTCTCGCCGATGGGCTTTTGGCGCTCACGTGGTGCGAGCGGCTCCCACGCAGGCGCTGGCGTGTGGCTGACACGGATTGAGAGAGCAGCTGCGACGGGGCGTGCACCTCGGTCACCTCCAGAACCTGCCCTGCACACGCAGCCAGAGCTCATAGATTCATTCCCCTGTCCTTACACGCATTAAATGAGTGGAAAGTTCAAGGCTGAGGTGCTTCCTGATGGGCAGCGAGTGCTGCTTGGTGCTGGAAGCATCTTCTGCACCATGGAACAACCAGCTCCTTACACTGACCATTCCTAGCGCAGGACCAGAATGTGGAGCCTTTATCCCTTTTTCAAGCCAGATATCAGCACACAGAAACAAGAGGCCCTGCCAGCAGGGTCAAACAGGACCTGCTGCACAGGAGTGCTGGGCACGGGGGCTCAGCACCCATGGCCAGAGCAGCCACCGCGACCCATCCGCAGCTTGGGGGAACCTCAACCCTGCTGCAGCACTGTCCTTCCTCCAGAACATGCCTGAGCTCTGCTGGAGGGAGGATCTTTTCCCTTCCCAGCATCACATCACTTAACAGCCTGTGAGACACCAGCTCGTTTCTCCAGCAAAACTCAGGAGGGTGAGGAGCAGCCTGGCCACGTCCCCCCAGCCCCATCACTGCTCACCCCCAGCCCCGGCTGGGAGCCTCCCCACGCAGCCGCTGACTCGGTGCCGCATTCCCCCGCAGCCTCGCTGCCCACCCACGAGGGATGATGGAGCCTGTGCCCAGTGCCAGGCCTCGGCTGTGCCACAGGTATGGCCAAGTGGCACCAGCCTGGTGGGAGAAGGTGCAGTGAGCAGTGGTGGCCCCACAGCAAGCACGAGCCCCACCAGTCCCAGCCCCATGCCCGGGCACAGGGCGATGGACCGTGATTCAGCTCAGAGCTCTGGCATGGCACCATTAAGCCCTTTCCTGAGTGTGCTGTGCCCAGGAGACCGGGGCCTCGCTGGCTCCTTCCAAAGCAGTGATTTATTGCAGTGAGGGAAACATAAAACATTGGCTGGGAAAAAAAAAATACAGCCGGCAAAACCAAGAATTTTGGAAATTACTCATGCCTCCAGCCATCCCATCGTTCACAGCCCTGGCTGCTGCCTCCTTGGCTCCCTCAGCCCAAGAGGGGAGACAGATTATCTCAAATTATTTATTATGGAATTAGAGCATGTTCCAAACCCTCCTTGAATCAATAAGAAAGCTCCAACTGACTTCTCAGGGTTTGGGACCGAGCACCAGGACCAGGCAAGGGTATTTCTGCATCCACGGCCGTGACTCACCGAGAACTTTCCAACGTGGAGGGAGCAGCTCGCCCGCCGCAGCTCGCTTGCCCCCACCATCAGAGGCATCACTCTGGGGCTGGGGGGGCCTGATGGCCCTGGGACCCCGCAGGACAGTGGGACAGGTCCCCCTGACTACACAGGACACCAAGTGCTGCTGCCGATTTTAAAAGTTATGGCCCAGTGTGATCCCATCAGCCATTTCTTGCTGCGCAGGTACCAGCACCTGGCTCTGCTCAAGCTCACATTTAAGCACAGCCTGTTGTTGCTCGTATCAACCTCAACCAGCAGCTTTGGGTCAAAAACTGCCCCTAGAGCGTGGCCTGTGCTGCAGGAGGGCAGCAGCTGCCGTGGCCTCTCCAGCCGGGCACTGCTGCAGGGGTGAAGGGGTGAGCGGGAGCCTGGCAGTGGGGTGGCCGTGGCACAGCAGCCCACCTGTGGGGTGGCCGTGGGGCACAGCCCTTGAGGGATGGAGGAACAAGGTGCAGTGGGGGCATCAGCATCACACCTCACCCTGCTCTGCTGCTGGGAGGGGAAGGGCTGGCACCGGCAGAGGGGCTCGGCTGTGGAAATGCCGGGTGCGATGGGTTTCCCCGTGACATGGACACGGTGCCTGCGGAGCCTCGGAGAGGAGGAGAGGCTGAGAGGCCGGCTTAAAACGTTAAACCAGCCCGCGGGGCCGGGAGAAGGACCTGTGGCCTCTCAGCCCGCAGCTCCCGCTGTTCCCGATGCTGCCGGGGGGATGCAGAGCGCAGCCGGTCCCCGGGCACGGAGAGACCCCGCATCCCGGGCCCGGTTCCCCCAGATCCCCGCGTCCTGCGTGCAGGAACCACCCGCCT
>VYZX01007746.1:687408-702597 GCA_013401335.1 Brachypteracias leptosomus | reverse complement strand
CCGGGAAACCGCACCCCGCCCGAAAGGTGTCGGGGGCACCGCCCGGGGATGGGCACCGGGGTGGAGAGGGGATGGGGATGCGGGAAGCGGGATGGGGAGCCCAAGCAGGGGTGTGGGGATCGGGAGGGGAGTGCCCCGGTGGAGGGGCGGGGACCGGGAGCAAGCCCACCCTGGAGTGCTGGGAGGGGGCGTGGACCGGGACCGGGACTAGGACTGCCCTGGAGACCCCAACCCGGGGCGCCGGGACCGGGAGAAGATTGACCCGGGGAGGGGTCGGGGACCAGGAGCAAGCCCACCCCGGGGTGCGGAGATCGGGCGGGGACTGACCCGAGGAGGGGCCGGGGACCGGAAGAGGACGGGGACTGGGAGAGGACAGCCCCGGCAACCGGGACCGGGTGGGGGATCCCAGCTCGGGATGCTGGGACTGGGGAATGGGACCGAGACTGCCCCAGCGGACCAAGACCGGGCAGGGGAGCCCAGCTCGGGGTACTGGGACCGGGCGGGGGAAGCCCACCCCAGGGTGCCAACACCACCCCCGGACCACCCCCCGGTGCCGGGCTGCGAGCACCGGCTGCTGTGGAGGGCTCGGGGCTGCGCACCCAGCCCCGGGCACCCGCAGAGCCCGAGGGGACCCGTTTTCATCCCTTGTCCCAAACCTGGGGACAGCCCCAGCCCAAGGCAGGTGCCTGCGAACAGCCGCTGGACCTCGGGCTGGTTCCACATCACCCTCCTCAATGGTTTGTCACCCGTGAACCCCTCACTCGCTGGCTCTGCCGGCTCCTCATCTCTCTCAAACATTTTCGCAGCCAGTTGGATGAGCTTGTGACTCATGCGACCTTTCAAATAAGCCCCATAATATACCCACCTCTTAAATTAACAGTCTTTTAAGGGCTACGGGTGAGGCAGGGAAACCCATGATTAACCTGATAGCATGTGCTTCCACAGCTCTCGTTTGTACACACTCACATGTAAATACTACTTATTTACTCCCAAAATGCAAACAGAAAATTATGCAGGTTACCAAAAACTCAGGTACTGAGAAATTAAGATGTATGAAAATCAAGATGTGTGGAAATTGAATAGTCTCCTCAACCTTAAATCACCTTCTCTGTGCATCCTCATTAGGCAGGGCATGCTGATTGCAACGCCACTAATTTTTGTTGATTATTTATTTCCTCCCCAGCCCCCTGGCACCTTCTGCACTGGTGCCCAGCTGCCATCATCCCAGTTTATCCCCCTGCTCCATTATGGGCTCTGTGCCTTGTTTTCCACCTCTGTTCTGAGCTCAGGCAGGTCTGCCCAGTCTCCCCCAGGTGCACAGCACCAGCATTTCCCAGCTTCCCACCCAGAGATGTGTGATTCTTGTTGGCTGGGGGCCAACAGCACCCTCTGATGAGGATGAAGATGGAGACTGGGAGGTTGTGGCCAGAAGCATCCATCCAAGCTGGATAGCAGGGCTTCTATAGAACCATAGAATGGTTTGGGTTGGAAGGGACATCAAAGATCATCTAGTTTCAAGCCCCCTGCCATGGCAGGGACACCTCCCGCTACACCAGGTTGCTCCAAGCCCCATCCAGCCTGGCCTTGAACACCTCCAGGGATGGAGCATCCACAGCTTCCCTGGGCAACCTGTGCCAGTGTCTCACCACCCGCAGAGCGAAGAATTTCCTCCTAATTTCCAATCTAAATCTCCCCTCTTCCAGTTTGAACCCATTACCCCTTGTCCTATCACTGTGATCTTTTTTTCCATGTATTTTTTGAGGATGGCCTATAGTTGCCTAGTTCCTATGACTGGGGTCACAGCTCACACCTTGGCATCACCAGCAGGACACCAAGATGAGCCCTATGCACGGCTGCACCAGGATGATGTTCCTGAGAAGGCTGATGGGTACCACGCAGGTAGCTCAGGGCCAGGTAGCTGGAGACTGTGCTTCTCGGGGACAGCCACCCCAGCAGTGGCATTTCACTGCCTCGTCCTGCCACCCCCATCTCTCCCACCGCCTGTCACCCAGCGCGTGGGGCAGAGCCTGACGCCAGCACACCCTGCCCGGCCCCCACCCTGCCAGGGGGGAGGCAGCAAAGATATCTCACACCTACAGCGAAGGGGCTGCAAATTGCATGTCGAGTGGGGGATTTTGCAGCCTTAATTGTGTTATTTTAACATAGTGTGTGTAGGTGTGTGCAGAGTGCACATGTTCCGTTTCCTAGGCTCTTAACAAAGCGAGCTCAAACAGAATCAAAGTCCATGTTGGCTCGTGTTGGCCCTTGTTGGGGATGGTGGTGGGTGTCCCTGCTGCCAACCATGAAAGGACAAGAGGAAACAGCCTCGCCAGGGGAGGTTTAGGTTGGGAATCAGGAAAAATTTCTCCCCTAGAAGGGTTGTGAAGGGCTGGTCCAGGCTGCCCAGGGCAGTGGTGGAGTCCCCACCCCTGGAGGGGTTTCCAAGCCATGGAGATGTGGTGCTGAGGGCCATGGGTTAGTGGTGACCTGGCAGTGCTAGAGAACAGTTGGACTCAATGATCTTAAAGGGCTCTTCCAACCAAAACTACTCTATGGTTCTCTGACACCCCTCACCAAGCCCTGCATCCTTCTTACCACTCATTCCATGGAATATCTGGTGCCAGAAGTGAGCCTGGAGCAGCCACCCAAGGAGACATGCAGGGTGCTCACTAAGATTTGCAGCCCACAAGAATCTGGGACCTCTCCATCCTGCTTCGCAGCCCAGCATGTTCCAGGCCTCTCCAGCTCCCACCCCGTCATCTCTTGCTGTTCACTGCCTCACCCATCCTCACCCACCCGGATCTGGATGCTTCTGAGTTCGGCAAAGTGGAAACAAACACCAGAAACCAGCTCAGGCTGCAGAGATTGTACAACTTGTGCAAAAAGGAAAGCTGTCCTTGCAGGCAAAAATGCCCTAAACCGAGATCTGTTAGGCTTTGTCCTTCCAAATCCAGCAATGAAAGCTCTGCTGCATTTAAATTGGCAAAGTGACAGCAAGTAAGTAGTCAGAAATAATCCCTAGCTGGATTAGGTTTTTCCTTGAAGGAAGAGAGGCTCTGATACACGGCGGGTTTGGGTCATTAGCAATGCAGGGAGATGCTGAGCTCCAGCCTTGCCTGGTCTTCACTTCATTTCCCTGCTCCCGGGGGCTGTGGGGGGATAAGGACTCCAGAGCCTCGTGTGCTCATCCTTCCCCACTCCTACGAGGGGATTATTTATATCTGCACATGCTTTGGAAATGCTGGTTGCAAGGTACCGGCTCCAGCAGGACTCCAGTGGTGGGGCTGCTGTGTCCCTGTGTGCTGTGCTGTGAGTCCTGGAAGGTCCTCAGGGATGTGAGATGGGTGAGGAACCCCTACGTGCCACCAGCCCAAGCGAGCCCATGTCATTGCCTACCAGCTCTGCAGCTCCCTGCCCAGCTTCAGCAGTTGAGTAGCAAGAAAAGTGGCAGGGGAGAGAAACCAAAATCCATCCCTATTAAGGCTCCTTCCTCCAGGAGGATGCAGGGGTGGCCTTGCAGGGCTGGGAGCAGCACGTGGCCTATGGGAGCCCCATATGGATGCTCTCACAGCAGCCACACGTTGAAGCCCACCTCGCTTTGCCCACGCTCCTGCTTCCACACACACCAGCTGAGCACACCTGTCTGCCCACCATCGCATCTGCTTGTTCCAGCTCTGTACTGGTACCCTGGGTGGACAAAACAAGTCCAGGAAAGGGAGAAGAGGGGACAGCAATTGCCACATCAGTGCTAGTTTCTCCCAGCTGCCCCAAGGTGCAGCTCAGCAGCTCCCCATCTCAGCAGAGACATCCCAATCCCAACCAGCAGGAGGAAAGCCAAGGGGAGCCCTTCCCCAAGGTCATACAAAGAGCAGCCTCTCCATGGATCACGCCTGCATGGGATGGGTGGGAAGGAGGAGGATTATCAAAGGGATTCAGTGGTACCACAGAAGTAATAAAGGAACAACCAGCAGGAGATTAGGAGATATTCTGTAGCCCAAGTCCAGCCGGACCATGGTGAGCCACCATAAAAGGTTTTGCTGCTGCTCCAGCCCACTGCAATTTAATTGATTTGATTTAAACTCTTTGAAGAAGAAGTGGATAACGAATAATGAGGCAAACAGGATTGTAATGCAAATGAAAGTGATGAAAGATGGCTTCAGGGAGACGGCTCTTGAAGGTCAGAGCCCAGCGCAAAGCTGCTCCTGGTCACTCATTCAAACATTAATGAGGCTCTGTTCCTCCTGATGCCTTTGATGGATGGAGGGACAGCTCGGGAGGCAAACGCTGAGCTGATATCTGGTTTTCCTCCTCCTTGCTCCGAGCAAACCTTCCCCTTGCCCTGGTGGGGAGGGTTTTACCTGGGCTGTACCTGACTCGGGGGTTCTGCTGCCTGTGTCACCTGGGGCCAGCCAGCTTCTCCAGATACACCAATGGAGGCTCTAACTTCAGAATTAATTAACTTCACTATCAAAAGCTGAGTCATTTGTCACAATGGTTTTGTCATTAGCTCCCATAATTAAGGGAAGTGTCACAAACCCAAGTGTTTCACTTACACAACCCAGGATAACTGGGGCTCAGCATTTCTGACCTGCTGGGAACGGGGAGCAGTGAAGCTGGGGAGGGGCTCAACCAGATACCCCAAACCCCTGCGCTGAGACCACAGAGAACCTCCTGGCATGGCCCAGAGACCCCCCATCCTGCAGCTCACCCTGCCCCAAGGCTGGGCAGCAGTGGGGGGACAGACCTGGAGGAGAGATGCCAGGGGTACATGGGTGCTGCCAGGACTGGTTGAGTCCTGTGGTTTTCCCACCCCAACATGAATCAGGGTGGTCCCCAGTGACCACCAGCCACGGCAGGTAGGAGAGAAGAGGACATCTTGCTGAAGGCTCAGCTGGAGCCCCCAAAGGGAGGACATGCCCTTCCCAATGCACTCACCAGCTTTCACAAGGTCCCTTCCTCAGACCGCGGGTTCCTCGCTGGAGGGCTGTGGGTGGCACCGTGCAGCTCCTCAGCAGAAAGCTGTGATGATGTGCTGGGCTGGGAGACCCTCCACAGCCCCGTTAGGATCCCACGTAGATGCTGGGGGATTCACAGAGTCCTGACCCCCAGCCCCTCTGCCCTCACTGCCAGGCAGAGCCACGCCAAACACCCCCAGAGGGGCTGCCCAGCACCTGAGCTCTCCACACCAGCCACATCCCCATGTGTGAGCTACAGGGACGGGGAACCAGTTCACAGGGTGGTAGGAAGAGCACCTGCAATAGCATTAATTAACTCATCCTAATCAGCAATTAACTGTAGACCCAACAACCACACCTTCCCTCTCCCTCCCCATTGGTCTATATGTGCCTTTAAGCTCAGCCACACTTGCAGGTCTCCAGTCTGGGAGCAGCACTAAGCAGGCTCCATTTGCTCATACTCTCTAGCTGTACTAAAAAGCATTTTTTTAACAGAAAAGCTTCAGCATCTCATTTTTTTGCTGCTGTAACAGGGCTTGGCAGGGCCCCTCTGGGTGCCCACCACCATGGGGACCCCATGGCATGTCCAGCCCACCAGCTCTCCCCTGCACCAGAATCTCCCAGGCAAAGGAAGCCAAGCTCAGGTTTTCTTTAAAATTATATATTTTATTTTTTTCATACATGCAGCAAATAGAATAAAGATTATATGCCCATCTAAAAGGAGGTCTTTATGAGAATCTTCTGACAACACACAGCAGGTAGTCTAGGATGTAGAAAAGTCATCAAATACTTGCAGGTGAAATCAAATCCACAAACACAAACTGTTCAACAATAAACATTTTCTTTTTTTTTCTTTTTTTTTTTTTTTTTTTTTTTTTTTTTTTTTTTTTTTTTTTTTTTTTTTTTTTTTTTTTTTTTTTTTTTTTTTTTTTTTTTTTTTTTTTTTTTTTTTTTTTTTTTTTTTTTTTTTTTTTTTTTTTTTTTTTTTTTTTTTTTTTTTTTTTTTTTTTTTTTTTTTTTTTTTTTTTTTTTTTTTTTTTTTTTTTTTTTTTTTTTTTTTTTTTTTTTTTTTTTTTTTTTTTTTTTTTTTTTTTTTTTTTTTTTTTTTTTTTTTTTTTTTTTTTTTTTTTTTTTTTTTTTTTTTTTTTTTTTTTTTTTTTTTTTTTTTTTTTTTTTTTTTTTTTTTTTTTTTTTTTTTTTTTTTTTTTTTTTTTTTTTTTTTTTTTTTTTTTTTTTTTTTTTTTTTTTTTTTTTTTTTTTTTTTTTTTTTTTTTTTTTTTTTTTTTTTTTTTTTTTTTTTTTTTTTTTTTTTTTTTTTTTTTTTTTTTTTTTTTTTTTTTTTTTTTTTTTTTTTTTTTTTTTTTTTTTTTTTTTTTTTTTTTGTCTTTTTTTTCCTTTTTTTCCCATTGTTTTAATTGCCACTGTGAACATGATCAGAAATAAACAGCTTGGATGACACTTCCATGCATGGAGCAAGGCGCTTGCTGCTTCTTTGGCTGCCGCAGGCTCGGTGGCTCAGCTGCTTCTGCCAGAGCAGAGAAGCTGCTGCAGCACTTGCACGAGTTCGTCCCACCCTCCAGACACAAGCCCTACCTTGTGGGCAGCTAGATCTGGCACTCTGTGCTGGAACCTCCCCACTTCTCCACTGGTGTGATACCTACAGCCCAGCACGCTCACTCACCTCCCCATCTTCCAGAGCACCTACAGGGCTGGCCGCTGTGCAAACCTGCATTTCTTTATTAGCTGGATTAAATGGATCAATAGCTCCTTTGGTGATGACTCTCTTATCGAGAGAAGGCTGCTGAGATGTCCAGCCAGGGGGCACAAGGGCAGCAGCAGCTCCCCTGAGCCACCTACACGTGGTGTCACCCTGGGGCTGTCCCCTGGTGAGAGTGGCCACCTCGGTGCTGCCAGCCCTGGCATGGACTCATCCTGAGCTGCTGTGGAACAGCTGGATCGGGACCATCTGGGTCAGGACCAGCTCCATCACACCCAAACACCCCGAGCAGCTGCAGACCAGGGTTTCCAATCCCAGCTCTCCTGCCCATGACCCCACAGCCCTCCCAGAACCAGGAATCCCTCAGGCTGAGCCAGCCCTGTCTCTGCCCCTGGCTTCAGGCAGGTCCCTGCTCAGTCTCCTCCATTCCCTTCACCATTCCACCATCCCTAGGAGCCACACAAGCTCTCCAGCAGCTCCCCAGCTCAAACCAGGAGCACAGACAAACAGCCATGGTCCTCAATCCTTTTCTTTGGCAAAATGCCCCAGTGAAAGACCCGGGCATGCTCAGGGAGCACCAGTGTTTGTAGCTCTGGCACCCCCCCAGACAGCAGCAGCAATCTGCTCCCACCCTGGGGTATCCTGGAGTATCCCCAAACACCAGCGTTGGGAAGGAAATCCTCAGCCAGTGGGTAAATGCAAGCAGTTATTTCTTCATCCCCAGGAGCCCTGCCCCATGTCTTCTTCACTCAGCACATGGTCTCCTCTGCAGAGTCAGCGCTGGGGCAGGAGCTGAGCAGGTTCTGCAGCCACTGACCAGCAGCAAAGGGGCCAACACAGCCCAGGGGGGATTGCCTGAACCCCCCTTGCCTGCAGTGTTCAGGTGTAAGCCAGCCTTGGAGAAAGAGTCAGGACTCTCCGTCCTTCGACTGCATGTCCTGTCTTCTCTGTCCCTCCTCTGCCCTCGCCTGGAGAGGTGCAGGGACTTGGTCCCATCCTGCCACCTCTGGACCCCATTGCCTGGCCCACCATAACCAGGCTGCTCAGAGGGACACTGGACTGGCAGCCAAGCCCTCGACCAGCTCACAGCAAGCAGAGGTCCACCCTGCAAACCTCCTCTGGAGCTGGAGGCTGAGATGCCTCCTCTGTCCATCCCCCACCTCACCCGCTGTCCCCAGAGCGGTGGGATGCGCTGTGAGATGCCAGCATGCTCAGGTACCGCTTTATCCCTGCACCACAGCACCCGGGGACTGACTAACGGGGCTCTCCTGGAGCCTCTTGGCTCTGAGCACCTTCCTGAAGCGCCGCTTTCCTCATCCAAGAGCAAAGATTAAATCATCAAATTACAGCAAGCGGTGACTCAACCACTGTCACTCTGCCCTTCCCTGAAGAGCTCGTACAAACCTCGGCGTCTGTGCAGGGCCAGGCTCAGCCTGCTACACGTTTCTCCACAGAAGAAACAAGTCATCTGGAAAGAAACCTTGAAGTAAGAGTTTGGCAAGTAGCAGAACGGACAACGCCAGACACCCTGGAGGTGAGTCCTGCAAACAGGACCTGACCTTTGCTGAGCTCTCCCTGGAGCGTGGATCTCAACCCTGCAGAGCCCAAGGGTGCCACCAAGGCTGTCTGGTGGCACAGCTGGGCAGGACCACGTGCCAGCCCGGCTTCCCCACAGGTCCCAGCTCGCTTGGCAGTCCAGCAGCACCTGCTCCATGCAGAAGTGTCACCCCAACACAGAAGTCCCAGACAGAACAGATGGAGCTCCCCCCAGCAGCAGCCCCTGCGAGGGGCTCCCGGGCACAGCAGAGCTGCCCACAGCATCCTGGCCAGACCCTGCCAGCGGCTTCAGAGCTGAAGACACGGAAATTAAAAACATTCACCACTGAAGGAATTACTAATTCTGCAGCAACAGGGTTGAAGGTTACAGCAACGTACATGCTCTGAACATCAACTGTGGTCTGCAGAGGATGGCGAGACGGCTTCGGAAACGTGTGCTGGAGTTACGAGAGCCCTCACCAGAAAGCTCCCCGGGGCTCCGTCTGGTGCAGAGCAGCTCATAAACCCCCTCAGATCTGGCACAATTTGCAGTTTTTCTGGGTTTGGTTTGGTTTTCCCCCAGCCCAGGTCAGTGCCCCAGGCTGTGGACTCTGGGTGCATCCCCAGCACGCCCAGGGCATTGCCTTTAATAACGGGGTGAGGACACCCGACAGGCAGGGCAGCAGCTTCAGCTTCTAGCATCAATGAATCATTAGAAGAGGAGAATTTCAAAAGGTAGAGTTTGATGTCTAGAAAAGATCTATAAACCAGAAAATTTAGGATTTCTCATGATTCATAAAATTCCACCCCCATTCCCCCCCCCACAGGCATGGAGTAATAGCTATTTACATTAGAACTGCTTCACAAAATATACATAGGGGAGGGGTTTTTGTCAAACCAACCGAGCTGGTGTGCAATGAGAGGGGGGTAACAGGGACTCAAAGGATGCTCACACCCGGGGCTCACCCTGCTGCAAACCCAAGCTGGGCACCCCCAGGCAGCTCCTGCTCCTGCCCTCCCTGCAAACAGCTCCTGGAATTGTCTCTTCTGACTCCAAATTTTCCCAATGATGCAGAAGGTCCCGGGTTGCTGAATAAAACCCCCAGGGATTTCGGCTGAAATCAGGTAAATCAAGATGCCTGTAAAATTCATGGGGTTTGAGGCTTTAAGATAATAGCAGAGGGTGTCAAGTAGAAAAGTTACCTTTATAAATAGCCCTCAGTACAGCCCTTTTGCAGCGGGCGTATTTTCAGCCGGTAAATTGTAAACCGAGAGTATAAATGTGTTTTGTTTTGGTAGAATATTAATATCCTTTACAGAGCTGTTAAATTTCGACAGTGCCTGTGAAAAAAAAACAGGAGAAAGATTTATGAGGGTGCTGACAGAGTGTATCAAAACTGCAAACTGTTCCAGATGTTTAAAAAAAACAACTGAAATAATCCCACCTTTCACTTAGAAAGAAAAAAAGGGTTGCTCTGATTTACAAGGAGCAGCGTGGAATCGGTTGGGAGTCCTGGGGAAAGGTGAGGGGGGTGAGGGAGGGGATGTACAACGCCTGTAAAAATAGATGTCTATAAGCAGACTTCTCCACACTGCTCAGAGGGACCCGTGTCCTGGACAAGGGGCTCCTCCAAGACAAGCTCACAGTCATCGCAAGCTTCAGCACAACGGTTTAAGCTATCGACCATGCTTAGCATTCAACAGAGAACGGTGTGAGAGTAGCGAGGGGCTCTGGGAGCTCAGCATCCCAGCCCAGGAATGACAAAGACTGCTGCAATTTGGTGTGGTTTCTGTTTCAAAAAACTCTATTAGTCACCACCAACTACAGCTCCTAGAATGACTTGACTTGCGAACCCCAAACATCTCCAGCGAGGGGAAACCAAGCGAGCGAGTGACACAGACATGGGGAGGCCTCCTAAAACAAGCGGCCGGCGTGGTTGGTTGGTTGGTTGGTGTGGGGGGGATGGATTTCTGCTCTGCTAACCCCGGAAGACTAGTGTGGGTATGGACACGGCCACCTGGAGACCCGGGCTGCGAGGAGAGGGCGGCGGCCGCGCCGCCACTACACGTTAATGACGAACTCGGGGTTAGTGTAGGAGAATCCAGCAAACTCGTTCTGGTCCAAGTTCATGATGAAGAGTTTGTCCGTGGGCGTGAGCTCCACCGGCTGCCGGGTGAACTCTTTGTCGAAGTTGGAAGTGTCTCGTTTGTCTTTCTGTTGGGATGGAAAGCACAGAGTTAAGGGTGGCAAAGGGGGGAGCGCGAGCGAGCGAGCAGTGGCTGCACCCAAGGGTGCGTGGATGGAGAGCTCTGCTGTCCCCAGGGTAGCTGTGAGGTCCCCAGAACATCTCTGAGGTCCCCAGGGCAGCTGTGAGGTGATGTCCATGTGCTCCACACCCAGCACTCCAGGTCTCCACATCCATTTCTAAAGCTGGAGCACGCACCCAGTCTGCCCTGTACAACAGAACCAACCCCCTCACTGTGGGTGAAAACAGAGAACACCAACTGGACACCCTGAAATGCACAAGCAGACAGTAAAGGGGGGCAAGGAGAGCACAGGGTGTTGGGGAGGGCTGCGTTGTTCCTGGGCTGAGCACCTCTCCTGTCCTGGATGCTGCAAGAGAGCAACAAAACCATCACTGCAAACAGAGATCCACGGCACACAGGAGGAAGGAGCCTGGAGGAAGCAACATACCTCAGAATGGACACACACATTCAACACCAATTCAGAATTTGCACAAAATAATCAGCTGTAAAAGCCCCTTTTGCTCTAAGCTTGGCTTTTTAAAAATGATGCCATGATCTGGTATTGATCAACGCCGTGCCTCATTGATTGGAGGGTGCAATTCGCTCCAGGGCTGTGTGTAGGAAATATGCAGCAGTTCAGAACCTCAAAGACTGGAAATTCCACATGGGCAACCTTTTACCATTTTCTTTTCATGAGAACGACTTTGCAGCCACATCCCAGCCAAAAAAAGAAAAAAAAAGGGAAAAAGAAAGTAATTGTCTCAATGAGCACTGGTAACCTGCTATGGGCACTGCAGGTTAAAGCTTCGGCTGGTTTAGAAGTGGGTGTGAGCTGGAAATTGCCCAATTAAGGGAAGTTCTGGCTGTGGGGGGTTACGGAGCCTTTGATGAATGGGAAACGGGAGCAGGGAAGGTACAACACAAGCACCCAGGGCCAGCAAAGGGAAGCCAGGAGGGATGTCCTGCTCCCTGCAGTGTGAGCAGCCGGGCTGGGAGCCTGCTCAGCTCCAGCTCCTTATTAAAGCAACCAGGGACAAAAGACTTTCCCCATCTCTTCTTCTGGGTCTCTTTAGGAGCTTAAACGAGATGAGAACACAACCCTTTGCAGTTCTCTTCCAGCATCTCCCAGTAAAGGCTGCACACGGGGCTGGGATGTTGATGGGTTGAGGACACCCCTGCATCACCCCGGGGCTGGAACAGCCTCGTCGCAGAGCTCTGTGCTCTCCACCAGTGCCTCATCTTCACTGGTGCAGCCACACATGTGCCACTTGCCACGGGAGGGACCACTGGGACCAGTCTGTGCCCCCACCCTATGCCCATCCTCCCCGCTGCTCCACAATGATGAAACACCCGCCGAGGGATATGTTGTGTCCTCACTGCAGCACCTCTTGTCTCACCATACCCAGGGGTGCTGGGGCAGAGCCATCACCTTCACACCTTAAGCAGGAGCATGGTCAGAATACAGCCAGGAGCCAGGTGCCCCCATTCTCCTCCAGCCAGCCCAGGAGAACATCACAAATGCAGCCAGGTTGAGCCTCTGGAGATGAATCCTGATGCCAGCAGCAGACCAGGATCTCCACGGCCACTCAGAGACTCCACTTGCTGCAGGAGACATCTCATCAGGATGGCTTCAGCCTTATGGGAAAGACCAGGAGCAAAGAGAGCCAAGGGCAGCTGAGAGGAGACGAGGTGGGAAGAAAACCAAGGCTGGAGGTCAAGGAGCAAAGGAGGAAAGCCAGAAGAGCTGGGATGTGGCCGTGCCATCAAGCCAGAGAGGCTCTGAGCACCGGAGCTGCTGGTGCCTGTGGGTCCCAGCCTCAAGCACAGTCCTTGTAGGCTCTTCTCCCCAGCACAGAGAAAGAAGAAGAGGCAGATTCAGGGGCACGGAGCAGGAGTGGGGAAGGGCAGATGAGGTGAAGGAGCCGACTTCAGGTGCAGAGTTCTGCCAGGCAAAGGATGAAGTGGTTGAAATACAAGTGTAAGCCCACCTTGATGGGCGTCCCCAGGGTGAGGGGCTGGTGTGGAGCAGAGGCACTGCCAAGAACCCGTCCAGAAGCAGTCTGGTCTCTCGTGAAGCCCCAACACGTGCAGAAGGAAGGAGCTGATGGTGGCACCAGGCTCCTGTCCCGTTCCTGGAAGGATGCTCAGCCAACCAAATGGTCCCTGAAGGCTTCATTCATCCAGATCATGTGTTCCAAGACATGACTGTCTTACCAAGCCAGGAGCTCCTCCTGAGCAGGAATGCTGTGGGATGCTGCAAAGGGGAATGAAACGTCCACATTTGCTGCTGGTGCCGCCACGGTCCCCTCAGTCTGGGACCTCTCAAGTAATCAAAACCTCCTGCTGGTTTTTGGCAGCAGAAAGCTCTGGCAGAGGCTGTGCTGTGGCTGGGAGGGGGCTCTGGGCAGCCCACCTCCCCTGCACAGCCTCCTCCAGCACCTCCCTTCCCCCTGACCCTTCCAGGGGTCCAGCTGCGAGCACAGCCAAGGGGGGTGTTTGCTGATTCCTTACCTTGAATTCTGCCTGAAATCGGTGGCAATTTGGCCTCTGTCAAAGCTGATGAACAGCCTGGGAGCAGGTAGGGAACAGCTACGTGGATCTGGCAGACAGAGAATGGGGAAGGCAGAGGAAATTCGAGGCTACAAATGCCTTTGTGCCTGGACCAGAGGGGATGGGAGCCCTCCCTGAGCATCGCTGAGCCCCTTCTCTGCTGCACGGGCTGGGGGTGCTGGGGAGCAGCTCCCATCAGTGTCACTGTTGGTGCCTTTGGGGCCAATCCTGCCGAGCTCAGAACCACCGCTGTTCAGTAGAAGTGGATTTCCAGAAGGGGAGCTCTGCTTGCTCTCAGGAGGGAGGTTAACAGGAACCAGTAATCCCTCTTTAGCTGAAGCTGCTTTGCACAAGTGCTCCTGGGATGGCGCGGGCAGGGCTGAGTCACTGGGCACCCCGAGCTGCCAGCCCCTCCTCTGCATCCCCGGGAGCCCAGGCACAGGCTGCACTCGTCTGGTCGAGCCATTTCCAGATCCCCAAGCAGCAGAGCTCTGCTGGCCTCAAAACCCTGTAGGATGCTCATCCTGGTGCCCCGAATCATCCTTGCTCCGGGGGTCATCGTGGAGAAGCTCCATTCCCAGTCCAGGCTTGAGCAGGGTCGCTGGTTGCACGGCACAGAGGATGCTTGGGAGATGTTTCCAGTCTGTCACACATGGTTTGGGGACGAATGCTGCAGGAGATGCTCTGGGTTGTGATGTGGGATGCTGCCTGCACCAGCATCAGCAGCTTCCAGCCCTTGGCGTGCTCCAGCCCCAGCTCCCAGCATCTCTGAGCAAACTCATATTGCCAAACACATATGCAGCTTGCTTTGATGGTGTTTCTCACTTTTTTATTTTATAATCAGTATTGGGAAAAAAAAACCAACCAACAAACAAAACAACAACAAACCCAACAATGGCACATTACAGGTTAAAGCAGATTGATACAGTGAGAGCCCACCAGCATCTGCAGGAGGGTATAAAAGGCTGCAGGATTGTGTTTCGAGGGGAATTCATCCCTCCTGAAACTTCTTCTCTGATGCCAGGAACAGAACTCAGGCCATTGAAACATCTAAGCAATAATTTTTAAAAGTAGGACTATAAGTTGCAACAAGTTTCTTTACAAACTTGATACCAGAATTCACAATACTGTCCAAAGTTAAATAGCATCCCAGGGGTGCTAATACCAGGTTTTGACACATGTAAAGCGCAGGTAACAAACTCAACCCATTGCTTTGGCATTTGAAAAAAACAAAAAGAAAAAAGGAGGAGTTTTGCTGGGAGAACCGACGTGGTGGGTGTTTACTAGGGTGACCATGGATTCTAAAGCACCTCCAACAGCTCTTTCCAATTTCCAGTGTGCCACTGGGTATGTTTCTTCTGATTTAAAGAAAAATGCTACTTAGAAACGGCACAATCAGGAGAAATCTTTGCAAGCAGCAGACCTGGCTCCCTAATAATTGATGCTGCTGCTGAAGACCCAGTGCAGAGAGTGGTGCCCGCCCAGGGATGAGCCTGGGGCAGAGCTGGGCTTTGACTCACAGCCCCAGAAGAAGCCAGGATTGGTGTTCCAGGTCTGCAGAGCAACTGTCCAGGTCCTGGAGATGCCACCAAGAGGCTCATCCAGCAACGCCTGCGCCAGGGGAAAAGGTTCCTTAAAAACACTTCCTTGCCACTCAGGCTAAATATTTAATTTTCATGATTATATTAAAAGACTAGAAAAGGGGAAGAGCAGGGAGCAGAGCACGTGCTGGAGAGATTTCTCCCAGTGGTCACGGCTTACCCCTCTCCATTTAGCCAATGAGCTGCTCTGGTTTCCTACACATAAAACATCATCAAAGCACATTTACAGCATGTCACCCACCCGCCAGGCATGCCCTAAACCCTGTGAAGACACTTCTGGCTTTGGAATATGGTCACTCTAGCAGCAGCACTAAAGGGAAACCATGAATGCAATGGAAAAACGTCACCGCAGCAGCAGCCGGGGCCGGATGACAGAGGTGCAGGGGTGAGGTCTACACAGCTACTTAGCTCTTGGCTTCAGGCTTAAAAAACTCAGAGTTAACAAAGGAAAATCCTTCGAATTCTGACTGGTCAATGTTCCTGATGACTTCCTGGTCGGGAGGTGTGAGGACGGGTGGATGGCGAGTGAAAAACCGGTCGAAGTTTTCAGCATTGCGGCCACACTATGAGAGGGGAAGAAAAG